>APFE030949864.1:73305-299882 GCA_000404065.3 Pinus taeda | reverse complement strand
AATCTGTTTCGAAGAACCAGTTGTAACTTTTAAAACGTACGAAATTTTTGGAAACAATTTGATATATGAGTAAATTGTTATATTTTTTTAAATATATTTTCCACATGCTTGAGATTCACCACCATATGTAAGGAATTCAAGGCAGAACATGGTCGTTTCAAAATTGTTGCCTATTTTTGTCTATAGGCTTAAAATTGCTAGATCCACACATTATGAGCTGGATATATCCAAGGTTGTACCAGCACATAGCACAATGTGACATCCAATATGTCATGATTTGAAAGAAAAGAAAAACATATTATATTAAATTTTGACTTTTTTTTTTTACCTCATTCGTTGCAAGGCAATTAAGTTACCAAACGTTGATCTATATAAAGATATAAATTTTCATAGTGGAACATGCTCCTTGGACACGTAACCAGATTAGTAAACAATCATTGATAAAACCATATTAAAAAGTCATTTAATCATTAAAAATATAAGACATAATTAATAATTAACCATAAGGTAAAATGAATGCATTTAATGAAAATTAGTAATATAATAACTACAGAATATGTTGTAGGGGTATGAATATGGCTTATAAATAGATGGTTTGGATAGAAAATTATATAACATATTTGGTGCCCGACAATGATATTAGGATAAGTGGAAATTATGGAAAGGGAGAAGTATTACTAAAATATAATCCCAATTAGGTCCAAGGTTTAGCCACCCCATTTTCCCAATGTTTGTTCCACCATGGAACATATAGATATCACTTTTCAATTTTCCTTTTGTGCATGACCTTGATTTTGCAACTTTACCAAAAATATACTCATTTTTAGTAAAAATAAACCTTAAATCCCAAACAAGTTACCATTTAGATTTCATATGGATAAAAATCTAAAGTAGGATAACATGATAGAGATGATGTTTGAAGTATTTGTAATGGTTAGAGAGATTAAAAAATGAAATAATAATTCTAAGAAAACTTTTCTTTTGAAATCGTTATTATAAAGTATACTAACACAAAACCATGACATTGCATTTTTACTCTAACATTTGATGTTAGAGGAGAACATACAATGTACAAGTACATAGTTGGATAATTATTATATGTCACATGGATCATGTGTAGTAAATATGACTTTCTTCTAAAATTAAATTCAATTATTATGTCTAAGGAATAGAAATGGTAATAGAAATCAAGTGTGTATTAAAAATATGATGATTTATCCTAGATCTTCATCAGTTTAACATTTGTTTCTTTGGACAATTTCCATTCATACTTGACTTTATTAAAAAACATTCTAACACATTTTATTGTTGCATTATATCATCAAAATTCCATTATCTTTTGAAAACAATTTCAATCATTTATATACTTTCTTTCTCACATTCCTCTTTACTATTTCCTATATGGAAATCACTCAAAGTAATTATGTTCTTCATTGGATTATGACACATTTTCCCACTTAGAATGCACTCAACAATCGCTAACCTCTTATGTATTTAGGATTCTTTGATGTGGATATCTTTGAATTGAATATTTTGGATCCATAACAACTTGTTATTTGAGTCATTGTTTCAAGCCAACAAGTGTGGCTCATTTTCTTGATGAGAAGACACACTTGTTGGCTCAAAATGTCAAATCAAATAACAAGTTGGAATGGATCTAGAAGAATCAATTCATTATCTGAATTTATTAACCACCTCCATTGATATTTCTCATTTTTTGTTGGAACCATTCCCTTAGTATTGCAATATATTCCAACTAGATTATACACATGCATTATGGTCTTCTAACACTATCTGTAGATATATATGGACATTATTTAATTATAACTCACTTCACTTCATTCGATAACTCCCTTTGAAGTATAATTTTATCCTCCAAGATCAATTCATACATAACGGAGTGGTTTATTCCTCCACTGGAACCTTTAAAGTGAGTGAAAATCTATTATTTCTTAAACTAAATTCTTTAGACATAAGTCATTGGTTCATAATTTGCAACTCTTCCAATCATTCTTACACTTCCCCACATATATGATTCACATATCCCATGAGCCACACATCACCTAATGAGGTCCTTTATCTCTTTTTTCTATTTCTTTGAAATATTCTCTCTCAATTATTCACAATTTTTTTGTGGTATTGTCTTAGGAATCGTATCATGATTATTTGTTAGTAATCCTTTAATTGGTTACCCCTCAATCCTTCTTGAGAATTGTCCAAAGCTTCATGCATTGATGATTTATATTAATTTTCACTTTTTGAATCATTTTTTATTGAGATTTTTTGGTTGCATGCTAATGCTTAATTGATGGTATAGCCTATTTTGACTATTCCTCAGTTATATTGACCATCCATATTGACTTTTTCTATGTAAATTTATTCTCGTTCTATGTAACAACCCTAGTTAAAATCTGATGTAAAAAAGTTAATAAACGAAAAATAATAACCAAGGTCATGAGACATGTATTCCAAGTTGAATGTTGGGCAAAACATAGTGATGGAGATCACTTGTTATTAATTAATGGCTATGGAAATTGACAAAGGCAATGGTAAAGGTTTTGGTAAGGCATGAGGTATTTATTGGCATTTTATTTATGAAAATAACAGAAATTAGGAGAAAAGGAAGGTGAAAGGTCACGCGTTGCATGTAAGGAGGAAATTGAAGGAAAATAGAGGAAATTGAAGAAAATAGAGGCCTCAATAATAAAAAGCCTTCTAGGGATCAGTTCACAACCCTTTTTTCAATTTTAGTTTGGATCTTTCTCTTCTATTCTCTCTCTCATACTCTTGGAGCGTTCTTGGAGGAGTGTGGCATACATGGGATTTGAAGCAAGGAGGAAAAGGAAAAACTAGGAAAGTACCAGAGGATATTGGGATCAATAGCTACAATGAGTTCTACTTAAAGGTACCAAATTGCATGTATTATTCCCTTGCTAGTTTATGCATGCATAGAATATGCATGTGGTTTCTTGGTTATGATCTATCATTGGCATGGATGATTGCCTGGATTGATAGTGGTTTTTCCTAGCCTTGCAATTTCATGGATAGCCATGGTGTTGTGGGTTTTATATTTCTTTTCTGGTTGGCACTCTTGTTCCTTTGGCTTTGGGTTGGGTTACTAGTTCGTGAAGCCTTGGTTGGAAAAACACTCTAGAAGCCTTGTAACATCTTGGGTATAGTTACTAGTCCTGGAAGCCTTGGTTGGACAAACACTCTGGATCCCTTAGTTGGTTGAGTTACTACTAATAGAATCCTTAGTTGGAAAAATTCTCTAGAGGCTGACAATAACTATGCGTTGAGTTACTAGTCTTGGAAGCCTTGGTTGGAACAAATTCTCTAGATCCCTAGACAACTTAAGTAGAGACTAATCTGGTGATGGTTAGTGATGTCCAACTATTAGGTGGAATTCATGGGAGCTTCACTCAATGAATCTATGACATATCATGTGCATTCATGACATACTAAATACTAACCTTACTTTGACTAGATATTGGAAAATACCTCTAAAAATTGCATTTTTTAACCCCCTACCAATATGAATCAAATGCACCTTCCCAATTTAAAAAACCCCTACTTTCAGTAGATATTGTAGGTATCCATTTTTTTGTTGACATTTGTTTATTTCCCTTTATATTTTTTCATTAACTTTGAGGTCCTTTCTTTATACCTACTAATATAAAAACTGTTTTCAACTATTATATGCTCAATATATTATGTCATTTTTTTGTCAATATCTATCCCCCCATATGAACACATGTGGTATGGTATTGCTCCCCTAGTGAAGCCCCCGTGGTGTAATCATTGGTTGAGGGTTGAGGGGATTTGGACTCTAAAAATCCCTAGTTTGTTTTTCTTTGTTTATTCCATGAGATCCCACATTCATGCTTGGAATATGGCACAAGGGTGATTGACCGAAAGAGAGATTTGGTTCAGCCCAATCTATGGTTGGATGGTATGTGGAAGTCCCTAACTTGGTTGGATTTGCATATGCTAATAAGAGCTCCTTTTCCTTTGGTATTTCATTAGTAAATATGCTTATCAATATGTGGCTTTAATGGTTGTTCCATCACTGATATATCTCTAGTTATTTGATGGTTATAAGCATGTTTTATGACAATCTTAATGAATTTCTCTCATCATGTTTTGGTTAGTAGATGAAATATCAATGAATGAATGAGCTACTAGATAATAATCTAGCTATTGGGAGGAGACATTAGTCCTCCTTGAAGATTCTCATATATGTATAAGATCCATATGTTCATTTATGTTGTTGTGACATGTAGAATACATGTTTATGAAATGTTAGACAAAATGTCTTTCATGGCTAGTAGGGGTCCAATAAAGTACTTTTTGAATTGTTTGCAATAGTAACCTTACCTCAGCGTTAACTATCTTTTCTGTAAGTTTCATGAAGTACTGGGCAGTGGCCTGAGCCCTGGCCCTGAAAAAGTGGCATAGAATCTTAGGTCCCTCGCATAAAGCTATCTGAAAAGGGGCACAGTTGCATGCATGTATTTTTGTGGGAGAAATTGGAGGGTTTCATTCATATGCATGCTTTTCGTGGGAGCGATTAGGGCTCTAGATCAACAAAACATCAAGTTGTCTCAGGGGTTGGGCACCCGGAAGGGTTGGTTGCCTCCTGAAGGTTCTATAGCTCCTACAGAAGGTCAAATTGGTCTTCTCTTTTTAGTTAAACTGATATAACTATACTTTGGTAAATTTTTACCGTAGTGGACTGGTTAGCTTGGGTAAATTTTGGAGGAGGGTGTTATAGATTCATATTGGAGCATAGTTTCGTTATCCTTAGGTGATGTCTAGTTTTTGTTCTCCTTGGATGAATGTCTTATCATGTGTACATGTCGGGTGCATATGTTTCCTTATGCTTATGGTCTAGGTGCTTGTTGTGTATGCATGGATGTGGTCATGTATTTCCTTATGATTTCATGGAGAAGTTGATGGTGTTGTTGTCAGGACATGTTCGCCATGAATGTGTGTTAGTGTTTAAATGTATTGTTATGGATCTGTGTTTTCCATATGATTTTTATGCATAGTACATAGTCAGTGTTATAATTGTGGAATTATGCATGGTAACTAGATGATGATTAAGATATGTCTATATATTGTAATTATTATGATTATATATTTATTGTCCTAGTCTAGTTGATCTTGCAGATGAGAGATCCTCCCATGAATTGCACTAAGTTACATTGGTTTGTTTATAATATGGTTTAGATGAAATGATATACCTTACAGAAAGAGAATATAAAAGATGACTAGCGGGATGATAGACTAAAGTTCACGAGATTCTCCCTATAGATCAAATGAGCAACAAGGTGAGGGATATTCTCCTGACATAGCAGACACTTTGAGAAGTTTGAGGGGAGAAATAAGGAGTTGCAAAGAAGATAGTGACAGAATCATTCAATCACAAGAGATACTTGTTAGGGCATAAGAGAAATAAGAAGAGTTCAATTCAGTGATTCTTCAGAGCTTGTCAGACTTCCTGAGACAGGGACTGCTTAGAATCGGTCACCGGTGGGATGATAGGACTAATGGAGCATGGTAGCAAGTGTCATGGTGGGAACGACTTGGAGAGAGATGAAATTGTTATAGATGGAAGATTCTTGGATACACCTAATAGACGAGGTAGTGGACATGGGGTTTGCTCTATTTCTGGTTCAAACACATATCATGTTCATCACCATTATCATCCTTATAGGAAGAGTGACACGGGATATTTTCTAGATGAGTTAAAGAAATATAATCCACCTACAAATGACAGGAAAATGATGAAATCACAGGATGTAGAAGCATAGTTACTTGGGATGAATAAGTTCTTTAGATTGCATGATTACTCAGAGAACATGAAGGTCATAATAACTACATTTAGTCCTAAAGGTAAATCAGGCATCTCCTTGGAAGATGTAAAGAATGTCAGAGGTATTCATGAAGAGGAGTTGACATGGAGTGAGTTCAAGAGACTTTACAGGAAGAACTATCTATCGGAGAGATACTATAATGACATGTTCTATGAGCTTAAGATGGGATCTATGACTGATGTGGAGTATACTAGCAGATTCTTGGAATTATTGATGTATTTGCCTTACCTTAAGGAGAAGAAAGAAACAAAATTAGAGATTCATCAATGCGTTGTTGGTACCATTCAAGGACAAGATTGAGTTTGATAAGCCTAGATCATTAGAGGAAGCCATTAGGAAGCTAAATCATTGTTATGAGCAATCAGAGTGTAGAGATGAGACTAATAATATTTGAAAAGGGTAATGAGAAAAATAGAGGAAAATGGGATAAGAAGTGAACAAGACCTCAGGAGATGGGTAATAAAGAGAATGCACCACTGCCTAAAATGTTCAATACATCTGATAGAGGACATGCATTTTGGTCTTAGGAGCATAACAAGGGTGATGGCGGGAAGCTCTTGTAGTTTTGGACTTGTGGAGGAAAGAATCACAAGAGAGATTTCCCATAGCATCAAGGTGGTAGACAACATATCAACAGTGCCTAGGAGGCACATATAGTGGGGGATGTAAGACAAAGTATTCCTCAGATCTATGAAACACTAGATAACAGGAAGGAAGATCATTAGGCATCTATTATTTAGATGGATAGTAACCTTTGTGATCAAATTATTTCTATTTTGATTGATCCTTGATCTAATTATAGTTATGTTAATCCTAACCTAGTGGATAAGTGTGTTTTGAATAAAGAAGTTCATGCAGAGTCTTGGTTAGTGAAGTTGGATAAAAGTACTATGAAGAGAGTTGATCATTGGATAAGATCTTGTATATTTGAGTTGAATGGAATGCCTACATCAATACATCTGAATGTACTTCCATTGGGATCATATAGTATTCTTATAGGTATGAATTGTCTATATCTTCACACGACCAAGGTCGATTGTTATGAAAAGGTTATTGAGTGCTTGGATGGTAATGTAGAACACGTAATCTTGTAGGGTAAGAACAAGGTAACATCAGTTAGAATCGTGACATTTATGTAGGAAAAGCATAGTCATAGGAAAGGGTGTGTTATTTTCGATACATATTTCTAGTGACAAAGGTAGGGAAGTTGAGGATGCATATTTCTTGAGGAGGTATCTGATTTTACAGTAGTTTCAGGATTTGTTCTTGACAGAGATTTAGAGTTGTTTCCTTACAAGGAAGTGGAATTTTTTAGTGACTTGGTACAAGGGGTAGCACTAGCATCAAAGGAACCATACATGATGAGCACACAAGAGTTAGTAGAGTTGAAGTTGCAATTAAAGGAAATTCTTGAAAAGGGATACATTAGGCCAAGTGTATTGCCTTGGGGTACACCAATGTTGTTTGTGAAGATGAAGGATGGTACTCTCAGGTTATGCATTGATTACATGAATTTGAACAAAGTGATCATCAATAACAGCTATCCACTACCGAGGATTAATGATTTGATTAACCAGTTGAAGGGAGAAACAATGTTCTAGAAGATTGATCTGAGATCACGATACCATAAGGTACACATTAAAGAAGAGGAAATATACAAGACTTCTTGCTAGAAAGGGTATAGCGATTATGAGTTTTTTTTAGTTATATTTGGTTTGAATAATTCTCCAACTACTTTTATGTGCTTGATGAATAATGTATTTGGACAAGCTTATTATTGTATTCATTGATGAAAAATTGGTATATTCCAATAATGAGAAAGAACATGTCGAACACTTGGTAGTAGTACTGATATTGCTAAGAGAGAATTAGTTGTATGCCAAGTTCAATAATTTTTTTTTCTTGTAGACATAGGCACATTGCTTGGGACATGTGGTTACCAACAAAGGAATAGTAGTGGATTTGAAAAAGATAAGAACTATCATGGAATGGGAAACTCCTGGAAATGTGGATGGGGTAAGATCCTTCATGGGGTTAGTAGGTTATTATAAGAGGTTCATAAAGAAATTTTCTCATATTTCCTATCCCATTACATCATTGCAGAGGAAAGGTAAGAAATTTGAATGGACAAAGGAATTTGCAACTTGTTTTGAGCAATTGAAGTTGTTGAAAAATTCTCCATTTTTAAAGATTGGAGATCCAGACAAAGAGTTTGTGGTATATATAGATGCTTACAAGAGAAGACTTGGTGGAGTTCTGATGTAGGAAGGATAGGTAATGTGCTTTGAATCAAGGAAATGTAATGAGCATGTGTAGAATTATCAGACACATGATCTTGAGTTGGCAGCAATCCTCCATGCATTGAAGATGTGGAGACAATATCTTCTTGGCATGAATTTTGTATTGATGAGAGGTTACAATGGATTGAGGTATTTATTTGACCAACCAAACCTAAATTCCAGACAAGCTAGATGGTTTTGCATGATCAATGAGTTCGATTTCGAGACTAGGTACATTAAACACAAAGAGCACATGGTTGTAGATGCGCTTAGCAGGAGAGGACATGTATATCACATAAAAACTATGAGTTCATACAAGACAGATCTACAGTTTCGGATCTTGCAGGTAGGGCAATAGGATGATTGGTATAGGGAGATTATGTATAGGTTACAACAAGATACAAGTGATCAGGATGTGGACTATCGACTTAGAGTAGATGGTTTGGTTAGATTTAGGGACAAGATATATGTGTCAGACAATAGTGAGGTCGAGAAGCTTATCTTGAGGGAATTTCATGCTAAGCCATATTTAGGTCACCCAAGATATCAAAATAAATTGACAATAGTACACAAGTTATATTATTGACATAATTTGAAGAAGGAAGTGTAGAATTTTCATGTAGATTCACAAGATAATGCAATTTACTAAAGCACAGGACAAGAATCTACTTCTACTTTCAACCAGCGGAAGCTAACAGATCGATGAAAACAATATGAATAAGAAGAAGACAAACCAATGGCACATATCACAATATTTATCCGGGGAAAGACACTGCTCAAAACCCCTACTATACATATTTCATTAATCATAAATCCAAGATGAGAATACAAAGCTTGTTCTCACTAGAACAATTCCTACACATGTATATTCAACTCTCTACTCACAATCTAGCTCAAGTCAAACCTTAACCTATTCTGCTACTCTCCAAGCCCCTATTTCCATGCATAATTCCTAGAGGAATTAGCCTCTATTTAGTGAGGAAATCCTTCTTCTATAATCACACAATCCAAAACTAAGTCCTTCTCTTATTGCATGCTCCACTTCTAGAACCCGGAAAATTATACAACTGATAGTACATTGTCCCTGCACTATAATCTCAACATGGTCTTCCTATGAACTAACATCCATGATTTTGTCTTGGGTGGATCTCCAATTAGATTCAGTAGCAATGAGGATGCAACAATGCACCAACTCACTACTATACCTCTACTACTCCCACTAATAGTTAGAACTACTTTAATTGTCTATAACTTAGTCAAACTGAGTTATCTAATTACAACTCCAATAAACTCAATCTGGACCCCTAAAAATTTGGGATCATGCTTACATGACTCTAGATAGACTTCCAACTCAAAATTCCTAAGTTAACTAAGTCAACTTAACTTAGTTAACTATTACAAGTTGCTATGAGAAAAGAATTACAATTTTAATTCACAATTTAATTCAAGGAAAAATTAAATTGGAATTTATGGATTCTATTTTTAACATTTCTTGTTGCTATTTTCAACACTCCCTCTCAACCAAAAAGGAATTCAACTCTATCCCAATCTTGAACCTTTGGAATGTTCTGCATGCAACACTTCTCTCTAGTGCTGCTGCTACAAAAACTCCTAAAACTAAAAAACCATCCAACCTGAATTAATATGATGCATATATCATCAAAGTCCCTGACTACTACTGCCTCTGTCAACTGAAAACTATGTGCTTTTGTTTACTCTATTTTTCTGCATTGTCGTCAATCCTTCTCTTTGCTCTTTAGTATCTAACTACTCTAGCCTATGTCACTCTAATCTCTAATTGCATCAATTGCTACTAATTCCTCCCGCTACTATGTAATTTGGGCTCCCATAGCAAGGTGCGATACATTAGATAAAACCTCTCAATGGAACCTACCCAATTTTGGTCCTCTTGGGAGTATCACTTCACATTGCCACACCTCTCATCGAGAGGTATGGCTGCATGTTCTCCCTCTACCCACTTGGCTAAAAATTTCCCCTACTGGAGGTCTATATAGGAGTGGATGCGTTCACTCAGTCTCCTCTCTACTTCTCAACTTTTGCCTGCTCCACAATTGTCTAAGACTCCTTCTGAGGCTAATTCTTCTTTGCTTGAGTGGATCTCTCCACTTAGTCTCCTCTCTACTTCTCTAATTGTGGCTGCTCCACAATTTCCTAAAGCTACTTTTGAGGCTTCTTTTGGGGCTGCATGTTGAGAGGTAATTCACTCTCCCTCTCAACCACCAAGTCTCTAAAATTTCCCTTGATCCTAAAGGATTTGCATGCATCTTGTACCTCAAGATCATACAGGTTCTTAGCTTGCACAACAATATTTTTCATTTGTCCTACCATCACGAAATTTTATGGAAAAAAAGGTGATTTTAAATTAGCTACATCTCCCTCATCCAAACTCCGATTCGGTCGATTTTTTTTTTTTAATTTGGGTATGTTTTTAGAAGGAATCCATATATGTTATTGTTTTTTGAAAATTTTCAACAAAAATATTCATTTTTTCTTTGCAAACTTGCCGCCCAAAAAAAATTCCCTACTCTGATACCATGTAGAAATTTTCCTGTAGATTCACACCTCATGTAATTTCCTAAAACACAAGACAAGAGTCTACTCTACTCTTTACAGGAGAAGCCCATAAAGATCAATGAAAACATTATGAATAAGAAGAAGATAATCAATGGCACATAACGCAATAGTTTTTCCTTGGGAAATCCAGTACTCAAAATCCCTCCTATCTGTATTGAATTAATCATAAATATGAGTTAAAATACAAATCTTGTTCTCATTAGAACAATTCCTACACAAGTATATTCAAATATCTTCTCACAAGCTAGCTCAAGCCAAACCTTAGCCTATTCTGCTGATTTGCAAGCCCTTATTTCCTTGCACAGTTCCTAAATGAATTAGCCTCTATTTAATGAGGAAATCCTTCTTCCATAACTGTGCAATCCAAACTTAGGACCTTATCTAATTGCATGCACCATATGTACAATCCAGAAAATTATACAACTAAGAGTACACTATCCCTGCACTCTAATATCAACTGGGTCTTCCTCTGAAATGACATGCATGTGTTTCTCTTGAGTGAATCTCCAGTTAGTTGGAGTAGCACTGAGGATGCACTAGTGCACCAACTCACTACTAGACTGTTGTGTGTAGTTTTTATACTTATTTCCTATACTTTCTTTCCCCAGTTTTGATCCTCTTTCCCTCCAGGCCAATGAAACTTTACATGTTAATAGCCTTTTCCTTATTATAAATAGCCTATTTCTCCATCACATTATTTTTTCATTTTTACTAAATACAATGATGCAATATTCTTTTTTATGGCTAACTGGGGTAAGCATTCGAGAAGTCTTTTGGATCCTCTCCTATTTTTCAAGCGTGTCTTGCGAGAACATGGTTATGGAATGAACAACTATGTCAATCGGTTTAAGAAGTAGGATGGAACGGATTGTTGTTACACCCTGTATGTTGTTATAGGTGTTGTTATTACAGAACGTGCTATTCTAGGATATCGTTATTACAACTTGGGTTCCATTAGAAGGTTGTTGTTACCCAGTGATTGTTGTTACATCATAAACTATCATTTGACCACAGGATGCTATTACATCGTAGCTGGAAAAGTCATGGGTACTATTCCACCCAACAACTATTGGAAATTATGGATTGTTTATTTAGGAAGTGACAGATCCAAGTAGTTGTGATCTTAACCAATGTATTTGAATAGCTTTTGTATTTAGGAACAGGTTATAAAAAATTTCTATTTTATGATCAGCATGAGAATCATGAGATTCTCATGACTGATCTATTCCTAGTTTTGGGTATGTAATAACTATAAGAGAAACTTAGTCTCTCATGTATGGGGACAACATAGAAAGTACTACTATTTTGATATTGTAACTTGTAATTGCTTTAATATCAAAGACACTTTGGTGATGTTGTTTTTGTTTCTAAGTTGATTCTTTAACTAATCACATGTTCATTCATGCACCCTTGGTAGGGATGAAGGGTCCCCCTCTTTAGCAAGGGTTGCAGTGGTAGAGTAGTTGTACATTATTATTTCTCTCTTTTATTGTTTACATGGCTTTCTAATGTTGCTATATAATTTGTAGAATATATTAGCTTCAGTTCCAGAATTATGTTACATTGTTGCATCAAATTAATTAGAAGTATGGTAGTTATCCAGCTAATGTAGTTATTAGTACAGTGTGTGGCGTACCTTTTCTCTGGTAATCGTGAGGTGTGATTTAATTTCCGTAGAGTGTTTTAATTTATGCATGAATGATTTAACTTTTGCAATTGATTCAATGACATTCTTTACTATTTCTATTTTCATTCTTGGTTGTAGTGTATCGACACAGATAGTGCAAACTCCATTGAAATAACAGACCTACCCTGTGTTGAAAATTAATTGGTTGTAGTATTGGTCAATTAGGATTGATTAAAACAACAGTACATAGACCTATATTAGTTCCACCAACAGTTAGAACTAGTTTAACCATCTATAACTCAATCAAACTGAGTTATCTAATTACAACTCCAATAAACTCAATTTGGACCCCTAAAACTTAGGGATCAGACTTACATGACTCTAGATAGACTTCTAACTCGCAATTACTAAGTTAAATAAGTCAAATGAACATAGTTAACTATTACAAGTTCCTATGACAAAATAATTACAACTTCAATTCACAATTTAAGTCAAGGACAAATTAAATTGGAATTTCTGGATTCTATTTTTAACATTTGTTGTTGTTATTTTCAATAGGAAGTGGCAGAGTTTGTGTCTAGACACCTATATTGTCGAAAGGTAAAGGCAAAATGTAAGCATCCATGTGGATTACCACGGCCAATTTCGATTCTAGAGTCGAAATGGTAGGTCATTTACTTTGATGTTATCACAGGTTTGACGAGAACATCTAGACAACATGATTCCATTATGGTTGTGGTGCACTAGTTGACAAAGGTAGCGCACTTCATTACAATGAAGTGTACCTATTCAACTAGTGATGTAGCATAGGTATTCATCGTAGATGTAGTGAGGTTTCATGGTGTTCCAAGGAAGAATGTGTCACACAGGCATGCTAAGTTCACTTCTAAATTCTAGAAGGAGTTGTTTGTAGGCTTGGGCATAGAGTTGGCCTTCAATATAACTTATGATATGCAAACAAATAGATAGATAGAGAGGGTTAGAAGGATATTGGAGAACATATTGAGGATGTATGTGATGCATCAGTAGAGGAGATGGGAGGATTATCTTCGATTGGATAAGTTTTCTTATAACAATGGGTATCAGGAGTCACTGAGGATGAGTTTGTTCGAGGTACTATATGGGTGGAGTTGTAATACTCCCATCAATTGGAGTGATCCAGTGAGTAGGGTGTTGGTACAACCATACATGTTGGTAGAGATGGAACAGTAAATGTAGGCAATCAAGAGGAATCTGAAGGTAGCACAAGACAAATAGAAAAGTTATGTAGATCAGAATAGAATGTCTAACGAGTTTAAAGTTAGGGAACATGTGTACTTATGCAACAAGCCCAAGAAGAGCTCCTTGAGGATTAGATCATGTGCCAAGATGGAAACTCAATTTATGGATCTTTCAAGATTATTGAAAGGATTGGACCAGTAGCCTATCAACTTGCATTTCCTCCGATGGTGAAAGTCCATGAAGTTTTCCATGTGTCATTGCTTAAAAAGTATGTTAAATATGTTGATCATGTGATTTATTGGTCTGTATTACAGGTGGAGCCAGATGGAGAATTTGTGATGGAACCTCAATGCATGTTTTAGAGAAATATACTTATGCTCGAGAACTGAGCAGTCGAGTAGGTTAAAGTGAAATGGAATCACTTTGGGCCCAATGAAGCTACATGGGAGATGGTTTATCAGATGTGGGCTATGCATCCTTCTCTATTCACTAGTTGAGTGGATGTATTTTGGTAAATTTTTTGGTGTGGTGTTTTGGTATATGTATATATGTATATGGATGTAAATATTTCCACGAGATATGTTAGAAAGATCCAATAAGAAGTATGGTTGTCATGTCATTATGATTGGCATGTTGGCTATGTTGGTTTTATTCTCATGAGGTTGATCATTGTAAATACTACAACGTGCTAAGTTATAAATCTCCATTGGCAGTATGTTTTTCTTTTCAGCAGTCCTATTGGTTGTAGGTGTCATTGACCATTGAGGATGATGTCCCCCCAAGGGGGAGGGTTTTGTAACAACTTTGGTTAAAAATACATGTCATAAAGTTAATAAAGGAAAAATAATAACCAAGTTCATGGGACACATATTCCAAGCTAAATGGTGGGAAAAACATAGTAATGGGGATCACTTGTAATTAATTAATGGCTATGGAAATTGGTAAAGGAAATGGAAAAGGTTTTGGAAAGGCATGAGGCATTTATTGGCATTTTATTTATGAAAATAATGGAAATTGGAAGAAGAGGAAGGTGAAAGGTCACAGGTTGCATGTGAGGAGGAAATTGAAAGAAAATAGAGTAAAATTAAGAAAATAAAGGCCTTAATAATAAAAAGGATTCTTAGGATCAGTTCACAACCTTTTTGTTATTTTTAGCTTGGAGCTCTCTCTTCTATTCTCTCTCTCAAACTATTGGACACTGAGTTTTCTTGGATTACTCTTCAAGGAGTGTTCCATACCTGGGATTGGGAGAAAGGAGGAAAAGGAAAAGGCAGGAAATCACAAGAGGGCAGTGGGATCAACAACTATATTGGGTTCTGCTTCCAGGTACTAAATTGCATGTATAATTTCCTTGCTAGTTTTGGAATGCATGGCACATGCATGTGGTTTCTTGGTAATGATACGTAATTGGCATGGAGTATTTTCTAGATTAACAATGGTTTTTCCTAGCTTTTCCATTTCCTGGATAACCATTGCATTGTGCTTTTTTTACTTTTTTTCTTTTTTTCATCTCGTTGGTGCTCATGTTCCCTTGGCTATGGGTTGAGTTACTATTTCCTGGAGCCTTGGTTGGAAAAATGCTCTAGAAGCCCTGTAAAAATTTGGGTTGAGTTACTATTCCTGCAAGCCTTGGTTGGACAAACACTCTTGAACCTAGCAGTAGCTATGGGTTGAGTTACTATCCCTGAGGCCTTGGTTGGAACAACTGCACTAGAGCCCTAAACAACTTGTGTAGAGATCGATCTGGTGATGGTTAGTGATGTCTAACCATGAGGTGGAATTACTGGTTGAGAGTTGGGATAGTTTGATCTCTAGAAGCCATGGTTTGGTGTTATCATTTTATTCCATGAGATCCCACATTCATGTTTGGAATATGATGTTGGGGTGATTGGCCGAAATAGAGATTTGGTTCAACCCAATCTATGGTTCGGTGATACGTGGAAGTCTATGACTTGGCTGGATTTGCATATGTTAATAAGAGCTCCTTTTCCTTTGGTATTTCATGAGTAAATGGGATTATCAATATGTATCTTTAATGGTTGTTTCATCATTGATATATCTTTGGTTATTTGTTAGTTATAAGAATGTTTTTATGAAAATCTTAATGAATGGATCTCATCATGTTTTGGTTAATAGATGAAATATGAATGAATGAATTACCTAGTAGATAACAATGCATATATTGGGAGGCGACATCAGTCCTCCTTGACAATTATTAGATAAGTATAAGATCCCTATGTTCAAATTTGTTGTTGTCACATGTAGATCACATGTTTATGATATGTTTGACGAAATGAATATCATGGATAGTAGGGGTCAGATCAAGTCATTGGTCAAGTGTTTGGATTAGTGACCTTATCTCAATGTTAACTATTGTTTATGGAAGTTTCATGAAGTTATCAGTAGTGACCTGAGTCCTTGCTTTGAAAAAATGGCATAGAATATAGGGTCACTGGCACAAAACTTCCTAAAAACGGGCATAGTCACATGCATGCCTTGTTGTGGGAGTGGTTGGATGGTCTTAGTCGCATGCATGGCTTGTCATGGGAGTGACAGGGGGTCTAGATCAGAAAAACATCAAGTTGTCTCAAGGGTTGGGCTCCTAGAAGGGTTGGTTGTCTCTTGAACGTTTTGTAGCTCCTGAGGAAGGTCATATTGGTCTTGTTTGTTGGTTCCACTTCCTTAAATATACTTGGGTAGTTGAATCATATCATAGAAACTCTTTGTCACATGTTTACCGCAGTGGACCAGTTAGCTTGGGTGAATGTGGGAGGAGGGTGTTACATTATATCATCATATTTGATGCTTTTTCTTGTCCCATTGTAGATGGATTCATTAATTCTTTGTTGGTGGTGGGTCTTCTCTGATTGAATATAACACATTATTATAAGAGTGATAATTATATATTTTTTTAATACCTTAGGGATTGTATCCAATAGTATATGGTCTATTGAGTGTGATACTACGTTCTCATCAACAAACCCTAATCATTTAATTTTATTAGTGTTACAAATTAGCATATATTCACATTACATAGATTATCATTTATTACCTAGGTGCCAATTATCATAAATAATTGGTTACCTTGTGTTTATCAATGATTTACCTCAATGAGTAGTGATCAAATGGTTTCCCCAGTTATCAACTTTCATTGATATATTCACATTGTGGGGATCCATACACATCGTGGAATTAACTGATAACCTCAAGCTATGGTAAAATTTGCCTCTGTTGTTCTATCCCCAATTTTATGCTTAAGTAACACTATCCTATTTTGTGTTGGTGGGGGATCAATTTAAACATTTTATTGTTCCATTTGTTCTTTTTATGTAAACTAAGGCATCGATCCACTATCTCTTTTCTCTTTGCTACACTATTATTTTGACATGGATACACCATGTATTATTTTATGGCTTGGATCTTGCATTTCATATACTTCATCGAATTCTTAACCTTGTACTAGATTTGTTGGCCATGCTTATTTTCTAGTTGGACATAGGTATACCCATATTGAGGAATACAAGTTTGATGCTTTGGTCATCTTTTACATATACCTTATAAATCCATAATTTCTTGGTCTCTTACATATTTCACCCTGCCACTACTCTGACTTTTCATTTTTTATTTTATTCATCAACTCGTGGATTATCCTCACACATTAAGGAGAATATTATTACACTTAATTTTCATCATTTGTTGTATTGGAGTTTAGTACTTTTACACTCCCTTTAGTAGTTTGTTATGTAGACTCTTAATGGATGTATGTGATCTCACGAGTCAGCTTTAAATATGATGCCTCTAACCACAAATCCTTAAAATTTGATATTTATGAGTATTTGGACTTCATCATTAAGGAAAGTTATATTTTTTTTCAAATTCAATTTTTCTATTCATAAATCCTTAAGATTACCTTTTGAGTTTGATCTCATTTCTTGTAAATCCTCAAACTAGGGTAATGTTGAGTCTTTGCTAGTAAAGTATACCACTAAAATTGAATGGATTAATACATCAAGGTTTAAAATGCTAATGCCCCTATAACTCTCAATAGATATCTTATTTTGAAATTTCAAGATATGAACTAGAATTTTTTTTCTTTTTGGGCATAGGATGTTCAGTTGAATATCTAATTGTTTAGTGGCCATGCTTTACACATTATTCAATTAGGTTAGGTATATTATTATGCTCTCATCTATGTTTATGCTCTTCAAATGCATTTAAATATTTTTCCACTTGGATTTTTGATAAGTTTGACCCCATCAATGTTAGTTCATAAAACTTTTCCATATATAGTTTACACTATTCTAATGGAAGAGCCTTTGTATAGTGGACTACCTTAATGTAGCTCCTCTTTACCATCTGGAATCCATCACATTATTTTATGGGAGGAATAATATATTTTGTAGATTGATTTTTTCTTATGAACCTCATACATTTTTCTGGTCTACTTTTATCCATTCCCATGAGAAATCCCACCTCTGCATTTGGTTTGATTTTCATCTTCTATGCATTTTGCTACAATGTCATGTCATTTTTCTTAATATCTTGTTACAATTTAGCACATTATGCTGATTTAATTTTTCACTATGAACTATTACTTGTATTTTAATTTTAGACATACCCTACCTTGGATAAGGCACCATTATGATTGACCATGTCCAACTCGTCACCTATTGCTTTAATTTTGCATATCAAACATATCAAACATAGTTGCATTCCCAATGACATTCTTCTGCTCCACTATATTATAGCATACCATTATTTTCCTTAAATTCTTATAATTTATCCATATTGGATTCGTATACTATTTATCATCCATATCAACGCTTTCAAAGTGGAAAATTTGGAGGACCCAACTTGCAGGTCATTTTTATTACAAGTCTTAGTTTAGAAAAATTTGGGTGAAAAACTTAAGGAGCCATTTTGATTCTTTAAATGACAAATTTTTTTGGTCTTGAGATTAATATAGAACTATATTCGATAATATACACATCGTAATTTTCTCAATGAAATAAGAATCACCTCAATCGAAGCTCGTATATGAAAGTTATGCCTCCTAGAATTTGACCTTCCAAAATGTAGAAATTAATAGAAATTTGCAACCACTGATGAAATCAAATTGAAATCAAGAGATTACAAATTTCCCCTACTCTTATGTGAAATTGAAATCACAACTTAAAAAAACACATGCAATTACATGTAACCATTAAAATCACAAGAACACAATGATTTACAAGGGAATCCATCTCGGAAAAACCCCTTCACTGCTTTGCATTAATTCAAATGAAAAGAGAAATAATTACAATGTCTTGCTTCCACTCTGAAGCACACCCTACACTGAAATTATGTTCTCTTTATTCTTGAATTACTCTTTCCAACACTTAAACAATTTGAGCCTTAGCCAACCTCCTATTTCCCTACACAATTTTGGAGGAATTAGCCCTTAAAAAATAGGATAATTCCCTATTTTATTGCACAATATCTTGAGTAATTGATCACCTTCTCAGTGTAAAATCATTGTACACTAAAAAATATACAAATATAAATACAAATGTGCCTTTTCCATCCACTCAACTAGTTAATTCGAATTCCATGCATGACTGGGTCTATTTTTAATTGACTAACTAGTTAACTGAGAGATCAATGAGTTAAAAACAATCATAACTACTCAACTAATCCTCAACTACTTCAACTAATGAGTAGCGCTCAGTTAACTGAGTTCAACTAATAATAACTCAACTATATACATGCACAATACTACTCTTAGTCTACAACTCGAATTCACTGAGTAAACTAGTAGACAAAGCAATGTCACACAAGTTAACTACAATCCAAGTCACCCTGTTGATGTGGAAAATCGAATTACTTGATTTGACTAATTCACAAGTCAAAATTGAGCCTTTTTCTTGCTATAGTTTCAACACTCCCACTTAGCAAGAAAAGGGCTCTACACAACCCCAATATAACTCCTTGGCAATGTACTGTAACACTACCTCTCACTATTGCTTTTTCTACTAGAACAACTGCAACTGAAAGGCATAGAAAATATTGAATCACCAGTGTCTCTGCAACTGTCTACTAGGAAAAGTACACTGTTGTTGATTCTACATTTTGCCTCTTGCACTATTATCAACACTATGTTGTTCTCTTCAGGATCTGACTGCACCAACTAATATTGATCCTTTTGCAACTTAATATTGTGGGCCCATGTAGAAAGGTAATTATTCATGAGGAAATTATTTTGCAACTGTTGCTTCTCTCCTCTAGATCCTACCCAATTTTTGTCTTTCTAGGACTAAGGCTCTACATCACCCCACCTCACACTTGGAGGTATAATTGCATGCACAATGAATTCTACCTCTAGCTTGTAGATATTTTTCACTCTAACTATATTTTTTTCACTTGCCCGGTATACACATGCTTCAGAAAGGCTTTACACTTACTGAATAGAAAAGCATAGCCTCTATCCTCTAATACATCTACAAAAATCAATTTCTTCTTCAGCCCTGACACATACATAACTTTTTTTAGATGAAGATCAAAACTTCCTCTTAAAGGTGACATCACTAATTCCTTGAGTATGATACCTCCCGTCATCGCCAAGTTATATTTTCATCTAGAGGTCCTTCTCCTCTAGAATATTGAATCTAACTGGAATTGAGATGCTAAGGAATCTCCTCCTGCTACTACGACACACTCCTTGTTGGATTTACTGTGTGAACAAATGGTTGCTTAGTGTCCATATTCATGGTAGTGAAAATAATTTATTTTTCATAGGTCCTTCTTCTTGCCATTATTCTGGCTGGACTCTAGCTCATCTTGGGCCTTCCTTCCCTCAAAATCCTTTCCTTTCCAAGCTAGAGAAAATTCCTCTTCATGTTCATCTTTTTATGACACTCCATCTCTAGTGTCCCTTTGAAATTCTTCCTGCACCAAATTAAACCAAAGTCTCTCCCAATGTGGCAATTTTTCCCTTCCATTTACAAAGTCGTAGTAATTTTTCTAGGATTTTGGAAGGCCAAGGAGAGGTAGGCTCACTAGATTCGAAGATGGTATATTTTCTCCAACTCCTCCAAGCTCATATCAGCACTAAGTGAATCTAGATAAGTAATGTGGAATGGTTTCATTATTTTTCATGCGGGTATTTCTGAGCTTGTCCCTCAATGCCATTTTCCTAGCATCATTACTATTCTCAAATAACTCAGTGAGGTTATTGTACATAGCAAAGTGTTAGAAAATTATATATTACAAAGCAATGGAACACATAAAATATTGCAAAAATACAAACACAGAAAATGCATAAAATAAGAGAGACATAGATATGCGTGGTTCACCCAATTTAGGTTATGTACACGGAGAAACAACTAGTCCTTTCTTTTATATTATCCAGCAAAATGAAGAGATACAACCTACGGCAGATCTGATGTAATTCTCTCTTCTCTCTCAATATCCTCTCTCTTCTCCACTTAGAATACACATCTACATAGACACAATACAATTCCCTCATATATAACGACGAATTACTTTCTAGGGAAAAAAACCCTAAATTAAACATAATTTCTACCGTCATATTTCTGTCTAATGAATGACCTGGATTGACTACGAAGTTACAACATTTTACAAGGAAATTTTACATCTTTTTTTAGCTTGAGGGGTGCTACCCTTTATTCCTTGCTAGGGGGGCTCCAAATGTCATCATCACCCCCCCTGGACCACCCTGGTGGTGAACATTTATGGGCGGTGTTGCCGCCACATTACGAATTAGGGCCCAATGCGGTGATACCTCTCAATAAAGAATATAATCAAGCTCAACACCCAACAATCTCCCACTTGGAGACTGATTATAGCAACTCCACCACTACTTCATTTGTTGGACAATGACTCCACTTTGGACTTGGATGTCTCTCATCTTCATCATCATACTTGAAGACTAATTGAAACTAACCAGAATCTCAGCTTATCCCTGGTTACAACTTTTGTTAACATATCTACAGGATTCTGCCTAGTGTGTATCTTTTCTAGCTTCAACTATCCATCTTCCAACACTGATCCTATGAAATGGTACTTGAACTATATATGTTTAGTCTTGGAATGAAATGCAAAGTTCTTTGCAAGATGTATGGAACTCTGATTGTCACTGTATAACCTGCCCAACTCCTGCTTCTTACCCAATTCATCCAGAAACATTTGTAACCAAATCATTTCTTTACTAGCCTCTATAGCAACAAAATACTATGCTTCCATCGTTGAGAGTGCAACAACACTTTGCAGTTTTGAAACCCAATTGATAGTTGTTCCACCTATAGTAAACACATACCTTGTGGTGCTCCTCCTGTTATGTTTATCACCTGCGATATATGCATCAACATATCCCTGTAGAGAAATGTTTGAACCACCAAAGCATAATGCTTGATTTGTGGTACCTCTCAAATACCTAAGAATCCACTTCACTGCCATCCAATGTTCTTTTCTTGGATTGTTGATGTACCCGTTTACAATTCCCATTGCATGTGCAATATCAGACCTTGTGCAAACCATTGCATACATTAAGCTTCCAACTACTGATGCATATGGAACTTTAGACATATAATCCATTTATTCCTAAGTCTTGGGACACACCTCCTTAGTTTGAAATGTCTAGCCAAAGGTAGATTAACTGGTTTTGCATTCTGCATATTAAATCTTTTCAACACCTTTTCTATGTACTCACTCTAAGACAATGTTAATTTGTGATTCTTCGTGTCTCTAGTTATTCTCATACCAAGGATTTGTTTTGCAACACCCAAATCCTTCATTGCAAATGAGTTTTCCAATTTTATTTTGAGCACATTTTTTTCCTGCATGTTAGAACTTGCAACAAGCATGTCATATGCATACAATAACAATATAATATAACTGCCATCATTTTGCATTTTGAGATAAACATAATGATCATAATGACATAAACCTATCAAATTTTAGATACCAATGCCTTGGAGCTTGTTTTAAGCCATACAAGCTCTTCTTCAACCTACACGCTCGCTTCTCCTTCCCTTTTACCTCATATCCTTATGGCTGCTGCATAGATATCTCTTCCTCCAAATCCCCATGGATAAAAGTTGTCTTTACACCTAACTTCTCAAGATGCAAATCTTCAGTTGCTACTACACTTAAAATACTTCGAAACGAAGCCATTTTAACAACAGGAGAAAATATCTCATCAAAGTCTATACCCTTTTTTCTCTTCAAATCCATTCACCACCAGTCTAGATTTATACCTTTTTCTACCTCCATCTTCTTCCTTCAACCTATAAACCCATTTATTCTGCAATGATGTTTTTTACCTATAGGAAAATTGACTAAGTCCCAAGTCTGGTTATGTGTTGAGGAGTCCATCTCTTCTTTCATGGCTTGCTCCCACTTCTTTCTACCTGCACTGCTTCCTCATAACATTCTGGTTCACAAGAATCAGTCAACAATACATAATATAATGAAGGAGAGTATCGTTCAAGGGGACTACTTATCTTGGTAAATATTCTAACATCATTTTCAGGTGTTTGAGGTGCTTGTTTCTATTGTGGTTGTTGTTGTTGTTCTAGTTGTTGATCATTATGATTTTCAGGCACCTTCAATTTTTATGTGATCTCATGAAGCACTGTGTATTCTCTGTTTTCTTTTTCCTATTTCTTTTCCTACATCTGATCCTTCTACAAAACCTTTTCATTGAATATGACATCTCTACTCCTAATGATTTTGTGTTTTTCATAACGATAAAAGAGATAACCAAAATCATTAACACCATATCTAATAAAGGTACATTTCTTTGATTTTTCCTCAAGCTTTGCTCTATTTTCTTTATTAATGTGGACAAAGGCTTCACAACCAAAAGTCTTTAAAAATGAGTAGTTTACCTTTTTACCTGTCCATGCCTCCTCTGGAATACCACCATCCAAGGAACTTGAAGGCCCTCTTTTTATTAGATAAACAACAATATCTACAACATCTGCCCAAAATTGTAAAGGTAATCATGCATGCAGTCTCATGTACCTTGCATGCTCCATGATTACCCTATTCATCCCTTTTGACACACCATTTTCTTGTGGTGTTCCTTTCACTTTCTTCTCTCTATGAATTCCATTCTCTGAATAGTACCTATCAAACTCTTTGCTACAATATTCACCTCGATTGTCTAATCTGAGACACTTAAACCTTTTTCCTGTCTCATTTTCTACCAAATATTTCCATTTCTTGAAAGTATCAAATACATCATATTTATTTTGAATACAATAAATCCAGGTTTTTCTAGTTGCATCATCAATAAAAGTAACATAATAGTGGGAGCCACTGAGAGATGATACCTGTGTAGGTCCCCATACATCTGTATGCACAATCTCTAATTTTTTGCTCTTCCTTTCTTTCCCAACTCTGAGGAATCTAACTCCCTTCTATTTTCCATATTATAAACATAATTCTCACAAAATTCCAAATCAACATGCATCAAACCTGGCAATAAATTTCTTGAGTGAAGAATCTACATCCCCTTCTCACTCATGTGCCCAAGCCTATGATGCCACAATGTCATATCCTCTCTTCTAGAGGTTAAATAATTAATAGAATTAGAAATACCATTGTATAAATACAATGTACCAACCTTTTCTCCTTTTTCTATTACTAGGGTTCTTTTAGTGACCTTCTAGGTTTTATCTATAAAAGTTGTTACACAACCTTCACCTCCCAATTTCCCTGTTGAAATCATATTCTTCTTTAGATATGGAACATGGCTTACCTCTTTTAATAGCCATTGATTTCCATTATATTGTTTTATGAAAACTGTACCCATTCCAATGATTTTACAGGGTTTATCATCACCCAATCGAACCTGTCCAAAATCTCCTTGAACATAACCATGGAAATTTTTCCTATCTGGCATGGCATGGAATGGGGCCCCTAAATCTACCACCCAAGCATCAATAATATTTTCTAATGAAATAATCAAATCATATTGCAAAACATCACTTTTCACATTCGCTTCATGATTTTTTTCTTGTTATGCGTCTCCTTCATTTCCCTTCTAAGACTTGCAGTATTTCTTCAGGTGTCATTTCTTCCTACATTTCTAGAACACTATCCCTAATCTAGACTTGGATATACCTTTCTTTGACTTACTATGATATCATAGGCTCTTTCCTCTTTCCGATTTTGTTCCCCTAGTCTCTGCAGTCAAAGAATTACCTGATGTTTCACCAGAGCTTTTCAGTCGAATTTCCTCACTAAGGATTGCACTGACAATATCATCAAACTTTAAAGTATTATATCCAGAGACAGAGTTACTAATGGCCATAACTAAACCATTCCAACTTTTTTGCAATGAGTATAGAAATGACAAATCCCTAACTTCGTCATCAAAAGTTACCACTACAAAACTTAACTGAATGGTAATAGTATTAAATTCATTTAAATGATCAGCAATAGATCCACCCTCTAAGATCTTCATATTAAATAAAAGATTCATAAGAAATACCTTATTTGAGGCCGAGGGTTTTTCATATAGTTTCTCCAATGCCAACATTAAACCCTCTGTTGTCATTTCCTTTGAAATATTAAAGGCTACTTCTGCCACTAGGCACAACCGTATTGTTCCAAGTGCCTTTCTATTGAGAATATCCCATTCTGTGTTTGCCATAGTTGTCGACTTCTTTGTCTTTCCACTCAATGGTAGGCACTTATCTTTCTGATACATATAATCTTCCATCTTCATCTTCCACAGTTGGTAGTTTTGGCCATTAAATTTTTTGATCTTAAACCTACCATCTTCTGCCATTGCTCCCAATCGAACCATGAACCCTTCTCTCCTGTGATTTTATCAGTGAAATAGACCTTTAGCTTTGATACCAATTGTTAGAAAATTATATATTATAGAGAAATGGAATGCATAAAATATTGCAGAAATATAAACAAAGAAAATGCATAAAACAAGAGAGACCGAGATATACGTGGTTCAACGCATTTGGGCTAAGTCCATGGAGAAATAGCTAGTCCTTCCTTAGCTAGTCCTTCCTTTTATATTATCCAGTAAAATGAAGAGATACAACCTACAACAGATCCATTGTAATTCCCTCTTCTCTCTCAATATCCTCTATCTTCTCCACTTAGAATACACATCTACATATACGCAATAAAATTCCTTCATATATAGTGAGGGGTTGCCTTCTAGGGAAAAAAACCCTAAATTAAACATAATTTATACCGTCAAATTTCTGCCTAATGAATGGCCCATATTGACTATGAAATTTCAACATTTTACAGGGAAATTTTACATCTATTTTTAGCTTCCAGGGCACTTCCGCCAATCCCCTGCCACGGGGGGGGCTCCAAATAACCACCATCGCCCCACTAGACTGCCCTAGTGGTGCACATTTACGGGCGGCCTTACTGCCACATTACAAAAAGGGGTCCAATGTGGCGATACCTTTGAATAAATAAGATAATCAGGCTCCACACCCAACACAAAAGGAGTCTCCTTTCCATGTAATTTCAAGAATTTGTGGTCTCTCACACCCTATAGGATGATCCTCTTGGCTCTTGTGGTATCCTTCCTCGACTAAGATAACTATTATGCATCTAATGCTTCTGGATTTGGAATGTCAGTTTTGGTGTACTCCAACACACCATTATCATTAAGAACTACTTCCATATTTTCCTTCCAAGCTATGAAATTCAAGTTTCCCTCAAGGGCATACTCCAATCTCAACCCATTGAAAGACATTTTTCTGCACAAAATAAAATCTGATTCACTAAATCTCCAAATCAAAATATATGAAGGAGAGGCACTAGTTTCTAGTGTGACTTTTGCTCTGATACCATGTAGAAATAATAGAATTTTTTTGCTACTTATGAAATTGAATTGAAATCAAGAGGTTATAAACTTCCTCTACGATTCCATGGAATGTAAATCACAATTTAGAAACACATGCAATGACATGCAACTATTAAAATCACAAGAACACAGTGATTTACAAGGGAACCCAATTGGGAAAAATCACTCTACTACTTTGCATTAATTCAAGTGAAAGGATAAATAGTTAAAATGCCTTGCTTGAACTCTAAAGCACACCCTAGACTACAATCATGTTCCCTTACTTCCTGACTTGCTCTAGACAACACTTAGCCAAATCAACCATTAACCAACCTCCTATTTTCTTGCACAATGATGGATGGATTAGCCCCTAAAAATAGGAGAAATACCTATTTCCTTGCATAATTTCTTGAGGAATTGATCACCTACTCAACGAAAAAGCACTATACACTTAACAATATACAAATATAAATACAAATGTACCCTTTTCATCCAATCAACTAGGAAATTTGAATTCCATGCATACCTGGGCCTATTTTTAGCCAATTGCCTAGTTAACTAAGAGGTCAGTGAGTTAACACCAGTCATAACTACTCAATTGAACCTCAACTGACTCAAGTAATGACTAGAGCTCAGTTAACTGAGTTGAACTAACAATAACCCAACTAGATTGCTAAATCTTAGCAATTTGTACATGCATAAATCTACTCTTAGCCTACAACTCAAATTTACTGAGTAAACTAATAGACAAAGACATGTCACACAATTTAACTACAATCTAAGTCATCTTGTTGATGTGGAAAATTGTATTACTCAATTTGAGTAAGGCACAAGTCAAAATTGAGCCTTTTTCTTGCTACAATTTCAACACTAAATTAACCACCATAATTTGAGAGGATGTCATGACAGCCCCTGTTACTCATGGAAAAGGGGATAACCGTGTGGTAGTTATGAAGAATACTTTATAAGGGTCAATTTGTAACTCATATTGAGGGTTAAATGGGTAAAATTTAACCCTTGGTTGGCTATCGGGTTATGTTATAATTGGGCCATTAGGAGGAAAATGGGTTCAATTCTATTCGAGTGCATTTTGTTCCATAGACTAGTAGAGTAGCTGAGAGTGGATAGAGAGAGAGAGAGAAAATAGAGAGTTTTTGTGCATCGTAATATCCTATGAGCCATAGGTATCACTCCTTTTTATTTGCATCCATTTCCATTTAGAGAAAAAGATATTAGAGCAGCCTCACCTTCTAGATGGGTTTTCTCCCATAAGGGGTTCCCATATCATATCTAATGTTATAATTGTTCTTATTGATTGTTATATTTTATATGTTCGATGTTTTTTGTACTTTTCATATTTCATGCATGAAAACAATAAATTAATAAATAAAAAAGTCTAAGGAAAGTAAGGCTCATAGTATATATTTTAGACTTTTTAGTGTAATTTTATCAAATATGTTGGTATCACAACATGCTTATTTGGGTATATTGTGGGGATGTGCAGGGGATCCATACTGATGAAGAAAAAATTCATAAAGCCCCAACCATGGTCAAAAAATATGCCAATAAACCCTAAGAGAGATTTTATTCATTGAAAGCACAAGTCACATATATAAACCATAATGTGAGCCTACTCATGGAAACCCTAACCAACAATCTTGAGAGATTCATGGAATGTGGAGGCCCTAATGTAGATGTCAAATAAGGGGGAGAGTGGAAGATCAGGAAGAACTAGAGAGGGAGGATAATAAATAACCTAAAAGGGATTAACGTATTTCAAGTGCCATAAACCTTTCATAGTCCATGTTTAAGATGCAAATGAAGGTCGACATCAAGAAATACCAAGGTGAGATTGATGCTTTGAAGTTATATCACTATTTGTTGTAGTTAAAAGTTTATTTTAGTGTTCAGCATATATAGAAAGAATAGAAACTATTATTTTATCATATGAAATTAGAACTCCATGCCCTAACCTAGTGCGAAATCCATAAGAAAACCCGAAGATCGGAGGGAGATATTCCATTGGCGAAGTTGGAGGATTTGAAAATTCAAATAAATTCTCAGTTCTACCCTATTGGGTATGTGGAAAACTAGTGGATCTTGTAGAATTTTCACTACAAATCAGCTAGCTCACTAATATCATGTAGAAATTTCACCTGCAGATCCAACTGATATATGCAATGTACTAAAGCATAATACTAGATCTACATCTACCATAAACTTAGCAAAAGCTTAACTGAACATGAGCAACATCAAGCATGAACACCTATAACTGATAAGAAGGAATCAATCACACATAACACAGAATATATCACTGCGGAAAGCACCAGCATAAAACCCCAACACTGTATTATCAATCAAGTGGAAATCCTCAACAACATATAAAAAGAATCAGCTTAAAAGCTATAATGCTCTCTCTGTACTTTGATGATAAAGATCATGGACTACCTAGCCCTGTATATAAAGGTTTCACCTCAGGTCCAAGCTCCTATTTCCTTGCGCAGTTTTGATTGAGGTCTAATTACAAAACACATGTAAATTGGCCTAATCATACCTGTTGTCAACCTAAGGTCCAACTACGCAATACTTGAGGACTCAAGTTCCTCTTGTATGCAAGGAATACTTAAGAGAAATATCCTAGCAAGTGACAGAACACTGTCCCACCATTTTATCTCAACTAGGTCTCTATCTGAACTTCCATGCATTAGTTATCCATGAGAGAGTACTTAGTTATCTGAAAATAATAGTTGTCACATGCATGCAACCATCAACAAACTATATCTCAATAATTTAACAACTTGTTAAATTAATCTAACTGTACTTGACTAAGTTAAACTAAGTCAACTAATCCTCCCATTATAGAACCCATCCTTAATTCGTCAATTAGTGGAGCAAATCAAGGACACATTCCCCAATTAGTGGAGAAATAATTGCATGTTATCACAAAGACTTCAAGTTTGCTTTTCCTTAACTAATTAATTCATGGAGAATTAATTAATTAATATTCCAAACTGCTAGTAAGACCAAATTCGAATTTACTTCCTGTAGATAGACCAGGGACTACTATAAATAGGAAGGGACCTAGAAATGCTATTTTTAGAAGATGATATTTTTAGCAGTTTCACCTCTCACCTAAGGTGGCCAAAATGCTCATTGACCAAATTGCTATTTTTAGAAGTGTTATTTTTAGTAGTTCTATTTTTAGCACTTCCTAAATTTAGCATTTCTTGTTGCACACTTCTCAACACTTGCTCTCAACAAGAAAGGCTTCCTCTAGAACCTAATCCTGTAACTCTAGAATGTTTTGCATGCAATACATCTACCAAGTGCGGTTGCTCCAACAAGACTCGGAACAAAAAAACTCCCAACTGACCTCTTTGTTGGGCTAGAAAGATACTCTGATGTTGAAGCTCTACCTGCTGCTAACAAGTGCCCCCTCTCGGACCTCTGTGCTACTACAACATCTCCATGCATCTCGCACCGTTGCACCCTTCTCTATGCTACCCTGCACTGTACAACACACTTGTGCCTCTCGCATTACTGCAGCCTGCATGCTCTGGGCTATCCTGGGATTCCCTCCACTGTAGCTCTCTCTGCCACTCCATCAACATCTGTCTCTACCCAATCAGTCAGTTCCTACTACTCCACATCGGGGCTCCCGTAGTAAGGTCTCATCCAAGAGGTTGGGTACCTCAAGGATCCTACTCTTCCTCCTTGGAATGATTACTCTATATCGCCCCACCTCCTACCTAGAGGTATGGCTGCATGTGATCCCTCTACCCACCTAGCTCAAAGTTTCCCCCTACTAGAGGTCTTTGCATGAGTAGATGTCTCTACTCGATCTCCTCTCAACTTCTCTTATTGTGGCTGCTCCATAACCTCCTGAAGCTGCTGCACCAATCGTGGTTGCTCCACAATCATCTAAGACTTCTTCTGGCGCTTCATGTTGAGAGGTAATATACCCTCCCTCTCAACCACCAAGTCTCCATCAGTTGCCTTGCTGCTCAAGGCTTTGCATGCATATTGAACCTCAAGAGCATATAGATTCTTGACCCGTGAACCAATCTGCTTCACCTGTCTAGTGATGATGTGTCTAAGAAAAACCTTTCCCTTATTGAAGACTACATCATAGGCTCAGTCTTACATCATCACGATAGACACCAAGTTTCTCTTTAGTCCTGGTACATACTTGACATCGGTCAAGGTAAGGCAAGCTCCATGCTCCCTCTGAAAAATAACTATGAATACACCTAAGAAACTATACTTTTCATCATTACCCATCACTATGAGTATCTAAATATCTTTCTCCTCCAAAGTACTGAACAAACTCTTGTCACCAGTCATGTGGAAAGAAGCTCCACTATCAAGAAACCAACCACTTCCCACCATGGATGAACCATGCATGTGAAGAGTGTGAAATCCAACTCGAACTGTGAAACAAGTGCCTCACCTTCAGATCCTTCCCTAGATCCCTTCTTGGATTTCCTTTGTGGATAATTTGCAGCATAATGGCCAAGCTCATGACAATGAAAGCATCAAACTTTCGATTTGTCAACCTTCTTCCCACCATTGGAAGAACCAGATTCAAAAAGAGAAACCTTCTCCTTCTCCTTCTTTGCCTCACTCGCTAAGGCATAGTTCTCCTTATCCTCCATGGATGAAGAATCATCTCTGGTGCTTCATCTGATCTCCTCTTGCATCAAATCCGACCATAGTCATTCTGAATTTGGTAGTTTCTCCCTTCCATTAACTAAGTCCTGGTAGTTATTCCAGCTCCTAGGAAGGCCAAGGAGTGCTAGACTCACCATATCATCATCAACTATCACGACCCCTACACTTGCAAGCTCATCCCTGCATGTGATGATCTTGGTCAGATACATAGAGATCATGTCATCCTTTTCACACTTGATTTTTCGAAGTTTGTCCTTCAGTGCCAGCTTCCTCTGATCACTACTATTCTGATATAAATCTTTCAATGTTTTCCACATTTCAAACGGAGTCTCTTTCCCATGGAGGCTCAAGGCAATGTGATCTCACACTCCCTCCAAGAGAATTCTCCTAGCTCTATCCACACACTTCTTCCATTCCGTCAGTTGAGTAGCATCAGTAGGCTTAGGGACTTCTTGATCAATGAAGTCCTTAAGGCCGTTATCTTCCAATACTGCCTCCATGCGATCCTTCCAAGCTATATAGTTTGAGCTTCCATCAAGGGCATACTCAAGCCTCAAACCATAGAACTCCATCAATGAAATAGATGTGATAAGAACTTGAGATCTATATCCTGAATAATAAACTTCGAATTCCTTCTTGTATATTGTTCTTCCTTGATCACCTATGCTCTGATACCATGTAGAATTTTCTCTACGAATTACCTAGCTCACTGATATCATGTAGAAATTTCAACTGCAGATCCAACTAATATATGAAATGTACTAAAGCATAATTCTAGATCTACATCTACCATAGACTTAGCGGAAGCTTAATTTAACATGAGCAACAATAAGCATGAACTCATATAACTGGTAAGAAGGAATTAATCACACATAACATAGAATATATCACTGGGGAAAGTACCAGCATAAAACCCCAACACTGTATTATCAATCAAGTGGAAATCCTCAACAACATACAAAAAGAATCAGCTCAAAAGCTATCCTGATCTCTCCGTACTCTAATGATAAAGCTCATGGACTACCTAGCCTTGTATATAAAGGCTACACCTCAGGTCCAAGCTCCTATTTCCTTGCGCAGTTTTGATTGGGGTCCAATTACAAAACACATGTGAATTGGCCTAATAATACCTGCTATCAACCTTAGGTCCCACTATGCAATACTTGAGGACTCAAGTTCCTCCTGCATGCAAGGAATACTTACTAGAAATATCATAGCAAGTAATAAAACATTGTCCCACCATCTGATCTCAACTAGGTCTCTGTCTGAACTGTCATGCATCAATTATCCATGAGAGAATACTCAGTTATCTGAAAATAATAGTTGTCACATGCATGCAAGCATCAACAAACTATATCTCATCAATTAACAACTTGTTAAATTATTCTAACTAGACTTGAATAAATTAAACTAAGTCAACTGATCCTCCCATTATAGAACTCATCCTTAATTCCTCAATCAGTGGAGAAAATCAAGGACACATTCCCCAATTAGTGGAGAAATAATTGCATGTTCTCACAAAGACTTCAAGTTTGCTTTTCCTTAACTAATTAACTCATGGAGAATTAATTAATTAATATTCCAAACTGCTGGTAAGACCAAATCCGAATTTACTTCCTATAGATAGACCCGGGACTACTATAAATAGGAAGGGACCCAAAAATTCTATTTTTAGAAGATGTTATTTTTTTAACAGTTTTACCTTTCACCCAAGGTGGCCAAAATGCTCATTGGCCAAACTGCTATTTTTAGAAGTGCTATTTTTAGCAGTTCAATTTTTAGCACTTCCTAAATTTAGTATTTCTTGTTGCACCTTTTCAATAGATCTGATGGCATTACATTAGAAAGAAGTAGGGGTAGGGTGTATAGGAATACACCATCAAATTTAGAAAGATGTTAATTATGTTGGGTATCTCCCAAAGAACCCAAACATATTCTTTAAATATCTAGGGGGTATACACAACCATATAAAGAAGCAAGTGATATTGTTTAAATCAAAAATTGTGGATGAGGCCTATTTACAAGCACAATACCTAGAGAAAATAAGCATGAAGAAAGGGAAATAATGTGTGTCAAAGAAGAAGGAGCATCAATAAGCTTCCAAGGATGGGAATAATAAGTAGAAAGGGGGAATAAAAATATATATATATGATACAAAAAACATTAGTAAGCATTAAAACCTTTACAACATTGACTATCATATAGAGGGGAAGTGTTGGTAGTTGGATCCAAAGCTAAACTCGAAGAACTAAAAGAAACATGTCAAGGAGAAAAATATCAGGGCTAGAAATTTGAGTAATCAGGTGGAAAGAAGCCTGCATGTGGATGAGAATATTGATTGTACATTAATGTAAAAGGCAGTGAATATGAGTGTAATTCAATAAAATTAAGAGAAGGCAATGATCAGACTCTTCCATTTGAAGATGTAAGTAAAGAAGTAGAAAATTGATGCTCTATTAAACTCAGTACCACATGAGAATCTCATAGAAGAAAATGTAGTTGAGAATCTAGGAATAGAGACTCATGACCATACTAGCCCATATCCATTGGTATGGGTCAATAAGGAGGTAGAGATAAAGGTAAGAAAATAGTGTAAAATCTAATTTTCTAATTATGTTGACTTTATAGATGAAGTAGAGTTGGATGTAGTTCCACTTGATGTATGTGGAGTTATATTTGGGAGTCCCCATATCTACATGTGGAATGTGATATTCATGTGGACCAACCAATACCACTTCATCTAGGATGGAAAATCCTTCATCATCAATGCACACAAGAGAAAGTCAAAGATCTTCCTAGTAAGTGCCAACTAGGCCAGAAAGTTCATTATTTTTAGCAAGAAGTATGCTTTGGTTTTGTAAGAGACATTCAATTGATAGAAAAGGGCATGAGCACTAATCCATCCCTGAAGGGTTGTACTAAATAATATAATAAAAATTTGAAGATTTTCTATAGGTGCACAAGGGTGTGTTCCAGGAACCTAAACATATACCACCTAAGAGGAAAGTGGAGCACAAGATCCAACTGTTGTCAAACACTCTATTACCAAAAATTGCGATATATAGGAAGTTTGTTATAAAGGAAAATGAGGGGAAGAACTAGTTATAGAAAATCCTAAAACATGGTGACGTTCTACTAAGTAACTCAACATGTGGGTCACCCATCATCATGATACCAAAGGAGGATGGGACTTGATGGATGTGTATTGATTATAGGGAATCACGCAAAATTACACTCAATAACAAGTACCCCTACCTAGGATAGATGATTTTTTGAATTAGTTGCAATAAGCTAAATACTTGACCAAGCTAGAATTAAATTTAGGATATCACTAGATTCGATTCAAATAATAAGATACCTAAAATAACACCTTTAAAACCAAAAAGGGTTTATATTAGTGCTTAACCATGCTATTTGGGCTATGAAATTCAGTAGCTACATTCATGAGGTTAATGAATGATATATTGTGCCCTTTTTTAGATTCATTTTTTATTGTTTATTTGGATGATATACGGGTATACAACTCTACCTAGGAGGAGCACATTTCACATTTTATACAATGGCTATATAATATATATATATATATATATATATATATATATATATATATAAGAGAGAGAGAGAGAGAGAGAGAGAGAGAGAGAGAGAGAGATATTAAATAAGCACTAACTGCTAGAAAATATCAAGAAACGTGAGTTTTCACAACTTCCTTTGGTGTATCTACGATATATCATTAGTGGGGAGAGTTGAAGATATATCCTACAAATATGGAGACCATCATGAAGTGGTCAATGCCTACTAATGTTTCTAAGGTTAGGAGTTTCCTTGGGACAACATAGTACCTTAGTAAATTCATAATATCATTTTAAGTAGTAGCAACACTACTCCATCCCATGATAGTGAGTGGAAATATTTTGTAGTGTTGAAAGGGTCAGCAAAGATCCTTTGAGGTGTTAAAGAAGAAGATTAGAGAAACACTAGTTCTAGCATCACTGAACTTGCAATTGCCATTTGAAGTGGAGAAAAATGTGAGTGGTTATGTCATGGGATAGGTATTGACGTAGGGAGGAGGGGCTACATGCTACCTATTTGAAGTATTTCATGGGGTCATTCTCCACTAGCCTACCTATGACAAGGAGATCTATTCCCTAGTGTAAGTTGTGAAGAAGTGGAGATAATATCCAATGGGAAATGAGATAATAATCCACATTTATCACCATACACTACAATATTTATAGGCCCAAAATAAGTTACAATAGACCATGCATTACAGGTGGATGGGGTTTCTATACTAGTTTCATTTAGTGATCAAGTATATTAAGGGGAGCACAAACAATTTGGCTAGCATGCTTTCAACTCTACCCACATCAAAGGTTACATCTTTAGGATCTCTTATGCATTCATGTGCAGGATAGTGACAACATAGTTGACTACCATCTCAAGAATGGGTTAGTATACAAGTTGGATAGTTTATGTGTTCCTAAAGGTAAGTGATTTTGACTAATAAGAGAGGCTTACACCTCTAATATTGCAATGAACTTTGGTGTAAGGAAGACAATGACCAATTTACAAAGGTATGTGTATTGGCCTAGGATACAAGAAGAGGTAGCTAGGTTCACTACAGGATGAGTGCTTTGTTATACCAAGTCTAGTAACATGAAACATGATCTATATCATCACTCAAATGTACCTACCTATCCTTAAGAAAGAATTTCCATGGACTTTATGAGAGGTATTCCAACAACCAAGAAGGGACATGACTACATGTTTGTGGTAGTTGACAAGTTTAGTAAGATGTATGTTCTAGTCCCTTGTAAAAAGAGAATTAGTAGGAAATAAGTAGTGAACTTGTTCTTTGAACATGTCTAGCTGCACTTCGGGATTTCAGGGAGAACTATTTCAAGTAAGGACACAATATTTCCACTCAACCCCTCCCCCGCCCCCCCATTTTTGACTTATTTATTTCAAATAATGGGGACCCTTTCCATAATTTTTGGGCTAAATCACCTTTTCAAAATTTCCTTTTAGTTAAGTGTCCTACAATTTTTCCATTTTTTCATTTTCATTGGATTTCTATTTTAATTACTTTGTTGAGTTTGAATTTTCACTAAATTTCCATCGGTACTCGTTTCATCTCATTTGGTTACATATTTTGCAAATGGTGCTCATCCGAAATTCAATAATTTTTACTGCCTCGATCAAAAAATGTACAAAATGTATATTATTTTAATTTCTGTAAATAAATTATTAATTGATCGTAAATATTAATTCATAGTTATTTTTTACTAATTAATTCATTTTTCACTAACATTCCTACAAAATCACTGTAGCCAAATTTTAGAACAATTCAAATTATGTGTTTTCTAGATCTCAGTAATTTATTCCAATTCCCAATTTTAAAAGAAATTACGAGACCTGAAATCTGAAAATTGCAAAGTGGTTGTAGCTTATAATGGATGAGTCCCACTTCACGTGGGCCTCACTTCACCTCATACCTCCCACTCCAACCATACTTTGACACTTATATCATATCAAACCTTCGATGAAACATTCTTCAAACCTCTAATGGTATCAAGTCCCGATATAAAAATCCCAATATCAAAATCTTGATAAAAAAATATCAAAATCTTGATAAAAAAAAATGCTTATAAAAGTCTCATATAAACAAATGTTCCAATATAAAAATTTCTGATAAACAAAAATCCTAATATAACATATCGGACCTTGAAATTTTTGTTTTTTGTCATTACTTTCATATTTCAAAAACTTACAATATAACTTACTTCCGATATCTGATATTTTTCACGTGGATGGTTTGGTGCATGTCTTAATACATTACTCCTTTGTTATTTGAAAGTATTCATAAGAGTCAATGGTCCTTTAACATATTATTTGTAAGTTACTAAAATGACTTGTGATGGGTAGTGTAATATTAATTTATAGTATAATTTACTATTATTAAAATATTATTATATTATTAATTAATTGAATTGAATTGAATTTTTTCTCTGCAAACACTAAATTCTATTAACTGTAAGGCAAAATATTTTTACATAATATTGAGGCTTGGAAGCGCTCAACAGAACAGAACTGCCCCTTCACAAACATAAGCTGGGGAAACTAGTTACAGAGATCAAGAGACCAGATAAAAGACATAAAGAGAGACATATATGCCGAGAAGAAGAACTGAGGCAGCACAAAAACATAAAATCATTGCAAGCCAGCACATGATGTGTCACCAAATCCCCAGCTGGAAGCCAAAAACAGTAGAACATTAGCACTGAACCTTGACTGTGAGCCTGAAAAAGTAGCCAGAACAAAAAAGGGGAGGCAGTCCCAGGTGGCGCTACACCCCCTTTGTCGTGCCATGGTTCTTCTTCTCAGCCATACCTACATCATCAGTCCTCAGACCTTCATTGCCGCCCAAGTCACTGCCAGGGATTTCCATGGTATGGATTGCTTCACCATGAGTCCCTTCGTCAGCAGCAGGTCCTGTATCTTCAAGGGGAGGAAGACTTTTGAGAAATTCCTCCTGTTTAGAATTCTCATTTTTCCAATTCTCCAAGTTGTCTTTGTCCATGGAATGCTCACTACTTTGGGAAGGATCAGGGGCAATGCAGGCCAAAGGGGAGAAATGATTTTCCTCTTCTGAGAGAATAATGGTGATGTGAGCAGTAACAAGGGGCCTATGCAAATTACTTTGAAATTTAAAGTGCATGGTTTGGAAGGCACTGTTCGGAGTAGTCTTATGACCAGAACTTAAAGATGGCGCAGCTTCATGGACGGGGGAGGCATTGAAGGGTTCCTGCACAGTTTCCGTAGCATGATCGGCTGGGGGATGCAAACAGCTGTCACGACACCCCCCTGAACGATGCCTCTTGCTTGAATGAACCATGATGACAGAGAGGAGGTAGGGCGCAAATGGATAATGGACAGGAGAACCAACAGAACAAAGTCAGTTAAGACGAGAGGGAGGCCCAACAGAACTTGCAAACGACAACACAATACCACAGAACTTGCAAACGACCATAGAACTTGCAGACAACAACACAATGCGTGAATCCACAACAGGGGAGAAACTACCCTTGATAGAAGTGGCTTGGAGCTCGCAGCAGTGAGCCAGAGTCAATCCATCACCAACAACCTCCGCAAACCAGGTTCCATTACCGAGCGACTGAGCACAAGGCATGGTGAAATAGCTATGGAGCTGCATGATTATAACTGAGGGAATGTTACGTTGATCAGCGCAGTGCATAAATGCGAATCCGCCAGCCAATCCAGCATTAATAACTTTCCCCAGCTCGCATGAGTTTAAGTCCCTAGAGGCCATGCTGCTCTGCAGCTGGCAATACCAGACATTAACTCCTTGCATGGGAAACAATAAGGGTGATGGTGCCACCCACATTCGGGAAAATTGAATTGAACTCTAATTAATATAATTAAATTTATTAATATGTAAATAATTTAATTAAATAGTTTAATTAATTGTGTATATTTAATTGACTAAAGGTAAATTAGAATTAATGGATTAAATATAAAATTAGAACTTTTAATTAAAATTTCCTATTTTTGGCCAAGGTAGAAATTTTTCCAAAACTCTAGCAGTTTTGACTCTTCAAATTTGGGAGCTCATAAGTTGAGTTTTACTTGGCCAAACAAGGCATAGGACAGCTTGTTAGATAGATAATATCATGTCGAATATTTCTGAAGTGGTTACATGACCAAATTCAGTCATTAAATGAGTCTAAAATTTAGTAAAAAATTAAGCTCTGAATTTGTAACTAAAACTAAGTTTATGAGTTTAATTTTTGCATGTTTTATTTGCTCAAAGCCTTTGCTGATTGCAGATCCATTCGATGATGTTCTATTTGACCAATAAGATATTTACAAGGATTAATGGAAAGTTCATATTTCCTTTTATTTATTTAGTTAATTGAAGTTTGACTGGATATGTTTGTTTTCTAGATTTGGTATTTTTTATTTTAATTTGAATTTTGAATTTAATTTTGATTGGTTTTTACGAGGAGAACAGTGGAGGAGATGAGGAAGAGAAGATTTGGATCAATGGTATTTCTCCAGCAAGAGAGGAAAAAGAATGTTGGAAATCCAATTTTTGGAAGAAAATTAATTGCCCAAAATAGTTTTCTCATTTTGATTTTCATTTGTAATTATAAATATGGCTTTTAGACTTTGTTGGAGAGGACTTCTCTCTTCTACAATTTTGGGGATTCTTAAAGCACTATTATAATAGGAGTTTCATGATGTAGGTAGAAAGGATCAATCTTAGATTTGGGAATTATTGGGATTTGTCTCTTTTAATCATGAGTTGTGTATGAGAGGCAGAGCTTGCACTATTGCAACTCTTGCTTTTAGCAGCAAAGTTTATGACTTGGAGGAGATTGTAGAAGATCAAATTTAAAGATCAGAGCAGGCGAACAAGTTCATATAAATTTGTGTTATAAATACTATTATTTTTTATGTGAATTCCATTCTTGATTGAAGAATTATGTTAATTATATTTATATTATGCATTAATGTCAATATGAATACATATCTTACATATTAGCTATCTAATCTATTTGTCTCATAATATGTTGTTAATTATATCTTTTGCTCTGATATATTAAAACCATATTTCTGAGTAACTATTTACTCGGAATTCTGCCATATAATTCTGATTTAATTTCCATTAGAGTTATGTGAACTACTTCCTAATGTTATTGGTTCATCATTCATAGTTGATTGATCTCCTAAAAGCATGTTTAGTAATTATAATATTAGTTAATTGAACTCTTTCATTAGCTACATATGCATCTCAAGCCTAAAATCTCAATGATGTTAATATCTTTCTCTCAGTTGTGTTAGATCTACATCTTCCTAATCGATATAGGCTTGGGATATTTTTCCTTTTACTTGCATTATAGAGTAAATTTGCGTTTAGATTATATCTTTCATTCTAGAAGTCCTCTTCTAAAAGAGGAAAAACCATAGTTGTGGTTTGGATGAGCCTTAAATTGGCTTAAGGATTTGCTTCCTTTCTTGTGCACAATAGGAAGGCTAATCTGATCTCTCTTTCTTTTTTGGTGAGTTAAGGACATACTTTAAGCCAACATAGATATAGAGAGAAGGTAAGTAGACCTGGTTTAATTAGTTGGAACCACCATTCAAAATGGAAAAAGAGCTTATTTAAGTTCTCGACTGGGTAGTCTCCCTTATAATGTTGAATGGTCATTTTGGGCCTCTGCCAAGAAAAAATCAGTAACAAACTCGAAGAACAATCTGCCTCAAAATCTGAAAATCAGCAACCACAAAGACAAATTGAACATTCCAACAAATCACATATTGATACATAAAATGTTGAATATAATCATGTTGATGATATACTAAATTCAAGGCAGCTAATGAACATTCTTCAACAAAGAACAATTATACAAGTAAATGATCTAAAATCCGAAATTTGCAATGCACAAAATTTACAAGAATCTGCAAATAGATATATTTTCAAATTCATTGCTTCTAATTCTCATTTTTACCTCTACCTTGATATTTTTGTTGATAACAATTTATCCCCTCTTTGCTTTAATGTTATTATAGAAAACAGAGAAGTTGATATAAATGAAATTACTATTAGTATTTATCAAGATAGACACACATTTATTGATCATTCTTCTAACATTGATGAACATGTACTCCATATTCTTTCTTGTTTTGATACATCAAAAGAGAATAAAGAGAATACTAGTGAATATTCTGAAGTCAGTTATGATGACTACTTTAACATTTCGGATTTTGATTTGTCTCCTTCCCTATTAAATCCTCATGTTCCAAATCAAACTATACTTGAAAATGAAGAGAAATTCGATACAAAAAATTTTCCAATTGGTTCACATTTGCAAACATTTAATCATACTGATGATTTCAACATTAATAACCCATCCCAATCTATGATGCTCAAACTCTCATTCCTTTTCATAGTCTCGACCCTCTCTCTAATTCACAATTTAGTGTTGGCGGTCATTCTAATTGCATTATTAGGGCCAATTCTTGTGAAGGGAAAATTACTTCAAGTTAGTTCCAATTGTGTTATAACAATAATTGTAATACTACTGTAAATCGTGATTTTATTTTTCCTTCACTTAAATTGTTTGATTTTAGATTTTTTTTTTATGTTTTCAATTTTCAGTTTTTAGATATCTTATGCTACCATATTGAGCAATTCAATATTTGTTTTGGGCAAATTTTGTGTTTCTACAAACGCCTAACTCTCTACACCTAGTAGCTAGTCTAGAAACAATAGTTAAAGTAATTCATTTCTTTTCCTATAATCAACAGATAAGAGAAGGAGGAAAAGAAACCAACCTGTAACTTTTGCTTTCTCCCTCTCTCCTTTGACCAATTCCGCCACTCCTTTCCATACTTAACTCGCTTGGAAAGTACCTACACACAAGCTGAGATAGAAACCCATCAAAGCATACTATAAAGATTTGTTAATTAAACATATCATAGAATCTAGAATGCGATATACATCATATAAACACATGAATGGAAAATGCTTTGAATTCTTTATTGATAAAAGGAAATATTACAACCCATGAATGTTCATGCTTGATTTAGTGTCTTCCTTCTAGTTTTGATCCCTTCTCTCCTCATGAAGCAACAATTCGACATCATTACAATACTCTTACTAATCGCAATCAAAGAACATTTCCTTAGCTCAAGAAATTCCAACCTTTACCAGCCTTTGAATGCTTGGTCAATTTATAGCTGGATGGAGGAGGTTAAGACATTAATGACCCTCATGAATTCTTTGCCAAAATTGGGAAGTGGTTCAATGGAGGAAGGGATAATGGATTGAGGTTCATTCATCCTCTTCCTCGTCCAAATGCGAGCTCAATCAACCTAGAAACTTCTAGAAGTTTCCACTGGATGAGGAATCCAATGGATTCATTTGAAAAATTCGATGAATTTATCTCAACACAGGTGAAACAAAGGCTAACTGCACTGCAGTGCACCCAATTAGTGCAATTTCTGCATTGCAATGTGGCCTGATAGAATGCTACCTGCATTGATCTCCTTAGGGACACTTTTTAGATTAATGGTGTCATGGAAACTCTTGTCAAGAAAGCATGATGTAGGTTGACCTCATTAGGGAATGAAAACAATAGAATTAGGGCTTGATGGACCCTAATAATACAGATCTCGAAGTCGAGATTGATGTGCCCAAATTGACCTGTAACGGTTGCCCCCTAAAGTATGAAGTCAAAAATGAACATGTCGAGTGAGATGCTTTACCATTTGGAGAGAAGGTTTCGAAGTGGAAGGTGACCTACATCAGTTACAATACAAAAATCATGATAATTTGATTTTTTCTCACGAACTAGCTAAGGGAAGGCATACCCATGCTTAGCTTATAAACTTTCATTACATGTACAAATATAGTCATCTACAGATATAGACCCATGAATGGATGACCATGAAAGTAAGGCCATTTGTACATTTGATATAGTGCTCCTGAAAATATATCACAACCCAGATGGATGAAACTAGATCTGGGGTCTTCAATCTCATTCAATCTTTCACTCAATGTACAAGTCTAACCATGTGAATAAATTATCTGAAGTTGAACGTGGAGAGACATTATCTGATTACCAGCCAATGATGTAAGACATTAACAGACACAAGAGGAATCAACGATAATGATAATGAACTTCAAGGTACTGCAGTACATTTTGCATGGTGTGAATAAATGATTTGATGTCGAACACCATACAAAGTCTTTCGGTTGAAGGCCATTGATGTTAACTTATCACTGGAAGCAAGAAAACTGCCATTGATGTATGCAAGCCTCAAGGTACTGAAGGGATGTTTCTAATTCAACTTCTTGGATGATGTGCTAATGTCGACAAGAAGTGACTCATTGTAGGAGGGCCTTGATGTATCCCACTGACGACACAAGGTTTAGGAATGGTGGGCATGAAAATGAAGGTTTACTGTATTGTAAAGGATGAAGTTTTGAAATGAATGACTTGTCTTGAACATATCGGTGACACTGAAGTGAATTGGTAGCATTGGCCCAAAACGAGGTAATGGATGGTGTGTTAGACCAATGATGTGATAGCCATCACGCTGAATGACCCAACCCACATAGTCATGCTGATGAGGTGAAAGTTTCATGTTCAAGAGTGACCTGCTACCATAAAGTGTTCTTGGCTTTTTCCCATTTTCCCCTGTCATTTCTAACCAGTACCTCTTTATTTTTTATCAAGCTTGAGGAGGATAACATATGCTTGTTGTATAATTCTACCCTTCGGGTAAATCCATCGTTGTTTGATGTTTTAATGAGTCTAGCGAAGGTGAAACTCAGTATTGTCTAGATGGACAAGTTTGTCGCTATTTGATGTTTTTAACGAGTTTAACGATAAAGAAAACTTGGTCCTTTTCACATTTAGAGAGTTTGAAAAGGGACTAAAAGAAAAATCCACAAGTTATTTTTCATAAATTTGTCTCTCAAGTCCGAAAAAGCATAAAACGATACAAGAGAGAACCTATTGATCATGTTTGATCAACGAGTACCTTTTTCATAGTTAATCTCACTTAGCCCGAAGAAGAGGTAAAAATATACTGAGTAGATATCGATTCTAATCCATTAATGAGCTAGAAATGACAAATGCTCAACAACCTTTTCATGTTTAGAGAGTCTAAAAATAACTTAAAGAGGACTCCAAGGGGTTCCGTTTTCGTTTTTAACAAAGCTCGAAAAAGTGATAAAAGTTTGCTTTGTGGTCAAAGATGTTCAATTTTCATGTAAGCACATCATAACTGCATATCATTTGTTGACCCTGCTCAAAATGTCATCAAAATAGATTAAAAAATACATGTTCATGGATGAAATAAATGAAAACCAATGTTTACTTGATAAATGTGCAAGAAATAAACATAAAAGCTGGTTCTTACCATTCATTTTCACCATCTCATTTTTATCTTTTGATCTTTGGAGCAGTTTTTCCTCATAGTTCACCAATTGATTGCAAAAGATTCAATGGATCATTCCTTATGCTGTTTGGATCAGGTGGGATCTAATTCTGTTCTTTTTCATTTTATTCTCTGTTTTAGTTAAGAACATTTTAGGGTTTTGAGGCCCCTAGGGTTTCTTTTTCCAATTGGGGGATTAAAATGGTAATTATATGGAGATAGCAAGAGCATGAAGAATGAGATATCACAACCTTGAATAATCAGGCAACAGTCAAGGCCCTAAGAAATTGCGGGTTACTCGAGTATTTCTAGTTATCCAACATGCAGTAGTAGATGGATCCTCTATGGTTCCTTGTTCAATCATGGGATTTGACCGATCAGTATTTTCACATTTAGGAAAAAGAGGTCCATTTTACCATCGATGATATAGAATTCCTAAGTGGACTGTTGAGGTGGGGTGCCCCCATTTCACTAATAGGACTTGCCCACGAGGGTAGACCAGTGAAAGATTATGTGGCACTGTTTTGTAGGTAAGGTGCCTAGCCTAGTAGAGACGGAAGGATACTTATCAAGGATGTTAGTGATTTACCGCTAAGGATGATCCTTTTTACCATTGCCAGATTGGTTGGCAGTGCAACACTTCATTTGGCCAACAAATCATACATGTAGTACGCTTTAGAATGTTTAGAGCCAAAGGTGTTCAATTGGTGTGGGGTTGTCTTTTCAACTATGAAAGAGAAACTGACCAAGGTGAAAAGAGGAAAGATCAAGAATTTTGACTATGGATTGATCATGATTTCTTTTTTGTTGGAGAGAATTCCTCTCTTGCAGCCACAACTTATTTCACTGGGTGTATCTAGACCGAGAGACCCACGGATGCAAAGGTGGACAGATCTTATGTCTAGGCATGGTGCCCATTCTTCGATTGTATTTACCCCTACATTCTTTGAATGGTTCAATTGATAGGATATGACTTTCGTGGAATATCAATATTCAGGAATGGATTTCCATGGCGATCCATAATTACCACTACCAGTTGGAGCAATGTGGGGTGTTGTTGGTAAATTGTTTGACCAAGTGTTTTTAATTTTTTAAAGTTTTTGCATTTTTGTGTTTTTTATTAATTCCAAGACTAAACAAAATCAATTTTTTTATGTATATAGATATCTGACCTGCTCAACCTGTTGGGGCCCCATCAGATGTAGCTGGACCAGCACAGAGACCTGTAGGGAGAGCGGTTCTCCGAGACTTGAATTTGGTCGAGACTCTAGCTGAATTGCAAGATCACATAGAGGGATTAACCCTAGGTATTCTAGATGTCTAGATAAAGGAGCCACCTATGTGACTGCAGCACCACACCATCAGTGTACTGGGTCGTTGGATGAGACTCTTGCGTATGATAGCACAGGTAGTGACCTACTACTATGAGCACCACTAGTCTACTTAGATGTTTTTCTGCATACATTTTAGTTTTGGGTTAGATGACCAATTTTTGTCTTGGACACAAACTATTTGTAAAAAAAATTTACAATTATCTATTTTACTTTCACAGTTTTATTATGGTTGAGTGATGCAATCCTATTCAACTGATGATGCTAATTGAAAATATTTACTTTACATATGTTGCAAATGTGTGTTTAACACATAATTTTCTAGAGAGTCAGTTAATGCATTTAGATTTTTGGAAATATGTTGATATTGAATAAACTCAAAATACCTTTCCAAATACTAATTTTAAGGAACATACAGTAAATTGCTGAGTTTCGGACAGTATACATAACAATAATTTCTAGTACAATGTGCTGTGAGTTTAGCCTAATGATGATTTGGTGAATTCAAGTGAAATGGAATCAGAGAGAAGTTCAATCAATGTGCTTTACTCAACGATATTGTTTGTTAATCGACCAATACAAATACCTCTAAAGCTCATTAACTCACCACTTGGAGTGAAGATAGCCCATGCTACAAAAGATAGGCTATGCATACTATGACATCGCCATAACCAACAAATGGTTACAAAAAGTTCGACATCTGCAAAAAATGCAAAGTGGATTACTTAACCAAATAAAAACCCTAAAAGAAACACACTCACACATGTAATCCAAGCATATTTACATGAGTTTTACCATACTTAATTAAGCATAGTAACGTTTTAAACACAATCCATTTCTGGGCTTAGACAATGGAATTTCATCATAATCTACTAACTCATAGGCACATTTCATCAAAACGTGCTTAACAATATAAGGGCCCATCCAAAGTGGTTTGAATTTTCCTACTCCTATTTTATCAGACTCCTAATCATAAAGCAAGACCAAGTCATCTTCTAAGAAGAAATGAGGCTTGACATTTTTATCATATTGCACCTTTACCCATTTCTTGTGTGCTTCGTTAGCCAATTTGGCATCACGATAGGTTTCATCCATATGGATTAATTCCAATAAACATGCTTCTTCTTTAGAAGTATCAGGTAGCAGGTCAATTGTGAGTTTGAGTGACGAAATTTCGCATTGAATTGGCAAGACTGCTTCCAAACCATACACCAACTGAAAGGGTGTGAATCCGGTAGCATTTCTCACCGAGGTCCAGTATGTCCACAAAGCCAAGTACAGGATTAAATGCAAATTTCATTTATGAACTCCAATCATTCGTTGCAACATGCACTTAAGGACCTTGTTGATAGCCTCAACTTGTCAATTAGCTTGCGGATAATATGGAGTTGAACTATCATGTGACAATCTTAATTTGGCAGTCGACTCAACCATCATGTGATTGCGAAAATGCAACCCATGATCTGTAACTATGGCCTGTGGTACACCAAACCTGGCAACCACATGGTTGAATAAAAATAATGCAGTCGTTTCTCCGCTATTGTTGTAGGCATTGCCTCGGTCCATTTAGTAAAATAGCCAATGGCAACTATACTATACCCATAACCCCCAGTCAAGGTGGGGTTACATGTCATAAAATTAATTCCCCATTTAGCGAAGGGTCCAACAACAACTACTGGATGCAAAGGTGTAGGTGGTAATCTAGTTTTCCAATCAAATATTTGACATGCATGACAACTTCTGACAACAATTATGCAATCTTTGAATATGGTTGGCCAAAAGTAACCAACACAGAGAATTCTCTGTGCTGTTGCATATCCGAATAAATTTCCACCACAAGCACCTGAATGAAATTCATTCAAAGCTTTCTCAGCCTCCTCATGAGTGAGGCACCTATGTAAAATCATATCAATACCACGGCGATAAAGCATGTCACCAACAATTAGATAATTTTTGGCTTGGTATCGGATACGTTGTTGTTGAGAGCGAGAAGTATCGGGCCAAAAAGCTTGGGTCTGGAGATAGATCAGTTTATCCCCATACCATGGATCACTTGACAAAATTAGAAACAGAGACTCATCCAAGATTGATGTTTCTAATGTTAAATCACTGGAGGAGGGAAGATCGGAAAGTAGTTCGGCAAATACGAGAAATTTCTTTGACTTAGACTTAATGAATTCCAAATAAAATACCTGTAATATAACTATCCACTTCAAATATTTTCCCCTGAGCAATTGACGTGACAAAATATATGTCATAGGGTTGCAATTGGAGATAATTGTAGTTTTACGCAAGAGAATATAGTGACAAAACCTCTACATAGCATGAATGGCTGCCAAAGCTAACTTTTCAACATAATAATATTTTCTTTCTATATCATTGAGATTACGAATCAAATAATATACTAGATGTTCTATTCCATCTTCTTCTTGGACTAAAACCATTCCGATGGTTGTATCTGCAACGGCGAGATACAGGTAATAGCCTTGTTGATAGCTTGGGGAATGCATTAATGATGCTCTAATAAGGGAATCTTTAAGAGCACTAAAGGAAGCTTGCGCAACCTGATCCCAATGAAAGGGTACCTCTTTCTTCAATAGACGAGTAAAACCTTTACCCATTTCAGCATAGTTTGGAATGAACCTCCTCAGAAAGTTTGCCTTCCCTTGAAGTTTCTGTAATTCTAATAAATTCGAAGGGGGGGCAAGTCAAGTATTGTCTGAACCTTAGTTGGATTGATTCAAATTCCATATTTTGAGACCAAAAATCCAAGCAATCGACCAGATCTAACACCAAACACACACTTGTGCGGATTGAGCCTTATTTTGTAGTGTCAGCACTGTAAGAATATTGCTCTATGATGCTGCAAATGATCAGTCTACTTTCATGAATGAGCTAGCATGTCATCAAGATATGGTTGTACAATGTTCTTAATGTCATGGAAGGCATAGTTAATTTCCCTTTGAAATGTATCCCTGCATGCCAAAGGTAACTTTCTATATGCGAATGTGCCCCAAGGACAAATAAATGCAGTTTTTGACTGATCCTCTAGGTGGATATCGATTTGATTGTAGCTGGAAAATCCATCCATGAATGAAAATATTTCACATCCGGCACATTCGTCAATAATCTGGTCAATGAAGGGTGTAGGATAATTGTCTTTTGGACATGCTTTATTTAAATCCCAGTAATCAACACACTCGAATTGTTACTTGTTTTTTCATCACGGGAACAATGTTTGATACCCAATCGGTAAGAGGTACAGGGTAAATGAAGCCAGCATGCAAAATTTTTTCAACCTCTGTTTTAATGGAAGCAGCTTTCTTTGGATGTACAGGGTTAAAGCCACTATCATACTAGTTTGACGTCAGGGTACATTTTTATTTGATGTTCAACAATGCTTGAATCAATGCATGGCATCTCCTCATAAGACCATGCAAATATATCTCTAAATTCATGAAATATAGCACAGTAAATATCAAGTTCCAAAGGAGAACATGATTTGCAAACATGAATGTTTTCTACAATGTTAGGCTTGGTTAAAATGTCTATAGAAATGGTTTCTTCTATGTTAGAAAAATTATGCTCAGAATCTACCGAATCTATTCTAACAGAATTCAAAAAGAAATCTACAATTGAAGGGTGTACTAGCTCATCTGAATAATCTTCACTGGAATCTGGAAGATGGGAATGATGATGATAATCTTCCCATGGTTCTTCTCCTATCATCATTGATTGGATGATTCCTTCATTTGTATAATAAATACAAGCAAAAGGACCAAAGACATACCGTACTCAAGTGAACGATCTACCCATTCAATCAGTGAATGTGGATTTGGAAATGCCGCACAAGCAAGAAAAATTGATTTCTAAGCAAGCTCAATAGGGCTTAGCGACATAACCTCATTAAAACTTTCATCTTCAATACTATTGGTGATCCTCTTTAAGTTAGATGAAGTAGGGGATAACATATTACATGTCTCGACTCTTGCAACTTCCGAAATTCCAGTTGGTAGAGGAAGTGTAAAAGTACCCATTAGGGAGGGATCTTTGAAAAGATCTACACCAACATATTGAAGTGAAAGTGGTGGTCCGTTAACAAATGGAATGCTTCCCATAACTTGATAACTAGAGGCAAAAAATGAGGTTTGGTTGATAACTTTTATTCCAACTTTATGAGGAAATGCGATCGTACGAAATTACATGGAAACAACAGCAGCCATAGAATAAACCCATGGTTGTCCAAGTAAAATGTTGTAGTCAAGAGGTCTTTCAACCACCTCAACCTAAACAGTTATTGTTTCCCCCTAGCTCTAATTTCAAATTATTCAAAATCCGACATGAAGTATATTTTCTTCCATCAAAAGCTTTCAATGTGGTTGGTGATCTTGACAACATAGGCGACCCTAGTGTTTTCCAACAGCTCATTGACACAATACAGGCAGAAGCTCCCTCATCTATGATAGTTTGGTGAATACTTTTGTTGAGAGCTTTAATTTGAATTAGAAAAGCTAATTGTGCTAGTAACTATGGTGTATATCCTGAGTGATTAAAAATCACAAGATTAGAATCCATTGGATCTACTCCAACTATTGCTGACAATAAAGCCTGCTTCTAGGAGGGGCAATTTTGTAATACCTCAAGTGTCGACATAATAGAAGGAGACTGAGCAAGATCCTCTACTATGTTTTAATTTTGAGCAACTCGAGCTCGAGGATTAAACATTGATTTATGCATAACTCCCTTTGGTGGCTTTATTGTTAACTATGGTGCAATGGGTAGTGGAATATTTTCTGATGTGGTCGAAGTCGAAGAACCAAGTTGATCAGTGGCCTGATTATTTGACGATGATGGTGGATTACCATAATCTTTACTACATTTCTGAACCAAAATTTCATCTTTAGGTTTTGATATGGATAACATTAATACCTAGGATGTGGAAGCATTTTCAGTTGTAACCAAATTGGTATCCGGGTTTGGAAATGGATTTGTCAACATTGTGGATGTGGTAGAAGTTTTTAACAACTTAGAAAATTCCGATCGGTGAGGACAATATCTTGTAAAGTGCTTGTCATTACATATCAGACATGGATAACGAGGTTTCTTTCCCATATTAGATGTATCAGATGATTTCTCTTGAAGAGTTTTTTCATTTTTCCTTTTATTTTTCCCTTTCTTCTTACTTCTTGGTTTCTTTTGATTCTTACCTTTGTCAGATGACATGACATTAATCTCGAAAGTAGGAACCTCAGATGCATTTACAGTTTGATTTAAAATGGCAAGCGATTGACCAGATGGTTACTTTCCATTTGCGTGCTCAAGGAACCGATCACACCGTCGCCGGCATGAGAGTCCCTACTCAATGGTGGAGGTGGAATCTATTTATTTAAGTGTGGTGCATGTGGAATTTTGTCATAGAGCATGCCGAATTGTGTATAAATTAAATCCATGTATTGGGCACAAGAAATCACTTGTTCTTTTGTAACAACTCCACCTTTAACCACATCCTCAGTGGTAAATGGCAATAAGGACTTAATGAACCACTTAGCTAGAAGCTAATCAGGAACATAGGTTTTAACCATTCGACGATGATGACGCCACGCGTGAATATGATCTGATATGTGAGTATAAGTCGTTTGTTTAAAGTTGGTCAAAAGTTCCATTCCAATTTCATATCTGATGGGTAACTAGAAGTGGGTCAAAAAGGTAGTGGCTAAATTGGTGAAATTATTAAAAGAAACTCTCAGCAATTCAATGTACCACTTAGCAGCTGAACCAGTGAGCGTCCTTTGGAAAAGATGAAGTCTTACAGAATCATCATTCAAGGAGTTCAAAGAACACCATAAATGAAAAGTCATGACGTGATTTGATGGGTCTTCTCTGGGATTTCCATTAAACTTTGGAATATCAAAAGGAAACTTATGAGGAATTACTGGCCACCATGGTGCATATAAAATTAGACCATTGGTAAGTCGGTTCAAATCTAGTAATTCTAAAGTTGCCACAAATGGCAACTGCCGATTCAAATCGGGTTGAGCATATCCGGGATAAGATGGAATTTCCTGTGCCATAAGCCTTGGCATACCCGCATAAGGCAGATATCCTTGATAGGGTGGTGGGACATATTCAGTATATGGATTAAAACCAGGTTGACCTTGCAATTGTCCATAACCAGGTTGGGCTTGGTACACAGGGCCCTGATATGCTTGATATTGTCCTTGCCCAAGTTGAGCTTGAAAAGTAGGCCCATACTGAGGTTGGACATTCTGAAAAGGAGGTTTTTGATACTATGGCTACCAAGGTTGTTGGGGTATTGGTTGTGAAGTTTGATATCGCCCCCCAATGAAAATTTGACCAGGTTGATGGTAAAGTAAACCAGTAGCAACTTGAGTCACTCTATTTAATGGCACACTAACCTATGGTAATTGTGCCCCAGAAACAAGCGGTTGTTGCATAACAGCCTAAGAAGTTTGGGTTTGTTGACTCGAAACTTGTGGTTGTGAGGTAGTGGAACTAACTTGTAAAGGTTGAGGTACAACAAATTGAGCTTGTATCTGTGGTTCAATAGTTACGACAGGTACAGTCAAAATAATCGGCTCAGTTTGCATAGGTTGTGTTGGATACTCAAACCTTGGTTGTAGTGGCATAGTTGGCTGCCACTGATAAACTCACATTTCAGGTTGACCTGAATACGGCGGGACATAACCATAAGGTTGTCCTCCTTGATAGGGAGGATGCGATGAATAGGTATATTACTGACCATATGGTGGCATTCCAGTGTTAAGAGGATATAAGTGTCTTTGTTCACTGAATTGCCCAGTTTCAAACTGATGTTGATAAGCAGGATCAAACTGTTGTCCTTGATAAGAAGAACCAGGTAAAATTTCTGATGATGACATGGGTGATGACCATGGCAAAGAAGAAACCCCTGAGCGGATTCCCCACATAGAGTGGTAAGCAGCCAGGATGGACGGCTGTCCATATAAATGTGACTCAAGTGTGGTAGAAAACATCGAAGAAGTAGCAGCAAAGGATTCTGCTGCAGCTGCATCAGATGAAGCAGTATGGGATGTTTGTGGTTGTTCTACGATGGTTAACTGACCCAAAAGTTGACCTAATGAATCAAGTGGTATTTCAGAGGCAGTAGTAAAAACTGGAGCAATAGAACGAGGAGGAGATTGAGAATAAAGATACAAACCAGGTCCAAAATGATGTGGAGTCCTGGGGGTAGAATCTTCCTCAACTTCTTCCTCTACAGCAATTAATCCAGGTGGAAGGATTTCACCGTCAGGCCCGTAATAGACTTCTGATGTTAAAGATGAAGTTTCAAGAACTACAGATGACTCAGCTATTTCAATAAAAACTTTGGAATGTTCAAGGTTAAATTCCAGATGTTATGGTAAAAGAACTTCAGTTTCAAGAGAAGTTTTGTGAACAACTTTTGGTTCAGAAATATCTTGGTTCCAACTGTTATAGGTTTTGGATCAAATTTTAATTGAATTGGTTCAAGTTCTGAACTAATTTCTAGTTGATTAACTTCAAGTTGTGAATCAACTTTAATTACTTGTTCACTTGTTTCCGTTACAGTGGAAGCAGGTAGTTGAGTAACTTATTCTTGTGTAACATATGTACCAGAAATGATTGGAGTAAATGGAGGCTCAGTACTAGCTGTGATAGGCAGCTATAGTAGTTCAGATGAAGTACCAAAAACGCTTGATGTACCAGACTCAGTTTGACGAGTCTGCCTTGACTAAATAGGAGTCACTTCTGGTGGCAAGCGTGGTTTGCTCATAACTCTCCTTGAATGATGGAGTGGAGGTTGATTTTCCTCCATAATTGCTAATTGTTTCTATCAACCTAAACTCAACTAATGAATAAGGATGTTATTCGTGGTCAATTAAATTTTATGACACTAGAACACAACTTTACTTTTTCATTTTTAAAGATTCAATAGAAAACAAAAGATGACTTTAGTCGCTTTCGATGTTTAATGAGCCTGAAAGGACAAGTGCTCAGATGATCCTTTTCTTTTAAGGAGTTGAAAAGGAATGAAAGTGACTGCTCTAGAGATTCTAGACAATAGGGTTTACCAGACTAATCACAAAAAAATAATATACAACTTGGTGATAAATGAAAGAGAAATTACCAAGGATTTAATATACGGCAGTCAATATTCCTGAATGTTGTGCTCGGTGCATTGTGATCAGTAAGGTAGTAGACTCAGCTTCCTATGGATAAAGGATTTCAAACTATTGGAGTCTCCCACTATATACTCGACAGTACAAGGAGCACAAGTCTGTACTAGTACTTATCGAATCCAAGAGGTGGAATCACCTAGACTCAATGAAAACGACAACCACTAGGTTTAAAGACACCAGAACACGTCTCTAGCCTAGACCTCTAGATGTTTTTGTTAAGTTCCAATGTGTTATTATATTAATTTATGTAAATTTTAGGTTGATCTTTCTTAAATTTTCCTTTGAGGGTTCACCATGAGATGTTTTTAAAAATTCCTAAGAATGCAACTAGAATGAGAATCACTCTTTCCATTTATTTTCAACAATGAAAATCCTAGCTATGAGGGATAGAGCATACAAGTACTTTTTGAACAAACAACAAAGAGCACAAACTAATGCAATTCCCTAAACCATTCCTTTTGAACACACAAACTCAAACTCTAAAATGCAAATTGCATGTATTTCTTTTCCTTTTCAGTTTCTCTTAATGTGAATGATGCAATAAGAAAAACTAATGCACGAACAATTCATAATTCTTTTCATAAAAATGTCGATTTATGAAAATTCTTTTAAATGGAAAGGAAGAATGTACTCCACTTTCGACTTTAAAGAAATGAAGAGTTTCGACACTCTAAATGAAAATACAAATAAAATGCACAAATAGATAAATTGACTATTTATAAAGGAAGACTTCATGACATTTTGTTTTCGACAAAACAATCGATCAAAACTATCTTTCAACAATGGATTGCAAATGATAAAACAAATAGATAAAAAACATCCAACAATCCAGTCTAAATCGGGTCAAAATAAGGAGACAAAAACTATTTTCAGAGACAAGACTCCATTTACATTCAACAAGCAATTCAAACTGCTGAAAATTGACAAAAGTTTTCAGTTCCTAGATGGGAAAAGTGACCCTAAAAGGATCAGTGCAGGCAACAGTTAGAGACAGTGCACTAATTGCACTGTATCTAAGTAGGAAGTGCATTGTAGTGCTTTTTTCATTCACAAAAGTGCGTTGATTACTAAAGGAAACTTTATGCTTAAATTTGACTCAATTTTCAGTGATTTAGACTTCAATTCAATAAATGACAAAAGGTACAGTATGTCAAAGTTATTTAATAGATAGATAAGCTACTACAAGGGATAGGATCAGTCCCCAGTGGAGTCGCCAATTTGTTTTGGGAAAATTTAGTGTTTCGACAAATGCTTAACCCTCTAGACCTAGTAGCTAGTCTAGAAACAACAGTCAAAGTAATTCACTACTTTTCCTATAATTAATAGATAAGAGAAGGAGGAAAAGGAACCAACCTGTAACTTTCACTTTCTCCCTCTCTCCTTTGACCGATTCTGTCGCTCCTTTCTATACTTAATTTTCTTGGAAAGTACCTACACACAAGCTGAGACAGAAACCCATAAAAGTATACTGTAAAGATCTGTTAATTAAACATATCATAGAATCTAGAATACGATATACATCATATAAACACATGAATGGAAAAGGCTTTGAATTCTTTATTGATAAAAGGAAATATTACAACCCATGAATGTTCATGCTTGATTTAGTGTCTTCCTTCCAGTTTCGATTCCTTCTCTCCTCATGAAGAAAAAATTCGACATCATTACAAAACTCTTACTAATCTCATTCAAATAGCATTTCCTTAGCTCAAGAAATTACAACCTTTACTAGCATTTGAATGCTTGGTCAATTTATAGCTGGATGGAGGAGGTTAAGCCATTAATGGCCCTCATGAATTCTTTTCCACAATTGGGAAATGGTTTCATGGAGGAAGGGATAATGGATTGAGGTTCATTCATCCTCTTCCTCATCCAAACGCGAGCTCAATCAACCTAGAAACTTCCAGAAGTATCCAATGGATGAGGAATCCAATGGATTCATTTGAAAATTTTGATGAATCTTGCTCAGTGCATGTGAAACAAAGGCTAACTGCACTGTAGTGCACCCAGTCAGTGCAGTTTTTGTGTTGCAATGCAGCCTGATAGAAGGATCCCTACGCTGATCTCCTTAGGGACACCTTAAGGGTGAATGGTGTCATGGAAAATCTTGTGAGGCAAGCATGATGTAGGTTGACCTCATTAGGGAATGAAAACAACTGAATTAGGGCTTGATGGACCCTAATAATACGGATCTAGAAGTCGAGATTGATGTGCCCAAATTGACCTGTATCAATATTGAACACTAAATTGATGCTTTGCCTAATTAGAAAATCAAGTTTCAAATCATAATCATGAACATCGAGAGATTATTATTCGAATTCCAATTGATGTTCATCTCTTATCACTTGATCCTTTCCTCTAAAAAATAGTGTCAAGAAGAGAGCATATCTTCATAATATTACTAGTGATGTAATTCAATTAATGATCTTCTATTGAATGTATCTGACTTCCATCCATATTTCATTGACCTATTTGAAATACAATTGGAAAATTTTCCTACACAGAATATTTTTAATAATTTAACATATGTACATAAGACTTACAATTTCATGCAGACCATTGTATATAAAAAAATGCATTTCCACAATTTGGCCTATTATCCTCTCTTTTGAACCTCTTCCAATAATTAATGGAAATCCATCTAGATTTCTATGAACCAATTGAGGTTCAAATGGAAAGGCTATTTCAACAGAAGGTGATTGTAAATAAGTTACTTCTTGTAAATATGTTAGAAATTAGTGTACACACTATATTCAAAATTATTTTTGTATATTTATCTGTATTTTTATTACTAATGTTTGACCTATACATACATGCAGGATTTAAAATAAGAGAATGGTTACATTATAAGTATGACTATACCTAGTAATGTTTCCTTTCATTCACTTAGGAGTAGGGATATATTAGTTTAGTTATAATTCCTTTTCTGTTTGTATTTTTTTTCATTATTATAAATTTTTAATAAGTATGTAATGAGCCTATTATGCTCCTTTGTTCCATTCTCCAACAAAGAGTGTTCAAAAATTATTATTGTTCAAATTATGCTTATGCTATGCCTGTTTATTCTTCTTGGAGAGGTTTCATCACATTATTGAAATTTGTAACAACAATAATAATCAGGCAGGGTGAAGTTCCAAAGAATCTTTACAATCAAGCATTCTTAAGAAATTCAATTGTTATTCATAAGCATTGCTATATGATCACTTTCATCACTCTTATTCGTCAATATAAAGTAGCAGAAATCAATAGCTCATTACTTAGAATGTTAGATTTAATAAATAGATGATGTTTGAACATATGAAAATTTTGAGCAAAACGTAAGAGGACTTGAAGATTCACGTGGTAAATTTACAGTCAAAATTCTTCGAGGTATGCATTGACATGATCGTCTTCTTATGTTGTCAATTTACCTTTTATATTATTTTATTTCTTATTTATTTTTTGTTTCTTCTACAAGTCTTCATAAGCTTGACTTAGAGACTTGATTTTTACTTAGCTTTACAATAAAGAAATTAGTCTTCCCTTTCCAAACCATTGACATGTTCACGGACGTATGATTTTTTTCATCAGAATCTGAGTATTCTATAGTTTTACTTCCATTCATATTTTCCTTTCTTTACAAACTCAGCAATATGAGCCTATAACCATGATGCAGCTGAAATAAATGCTTGCTCGTATTTTCTACAAGCAAAGAAAATTGCAAAAATCTTGTAGAAAATGATCTTATCCATGATCTTATCCCTTCCTGTTCTAAATATTACATTTTCCATTTGATTTAAAACCTTTCCATTGAACTCATTCATTTTAATGCATCTTTGGTGGCATCTCTTCTTCTGAGAGGATTTAGAGCCTTTCAATTATAAATTTCAGGAATCTTGATTCTATGCTTTTTGTTTCATAACATTTTTGAGATCCTATCTTCATGACTTCGAATTCGTGAGCCTCTTAGACTCTTGAGTCTATATTACATCGGATATATTTTATAAAATATTACAAAATTATTTATCTCCAATATTTGGGTGCTGAATGTATTGATATTCCCACATAATACATTAAGAAGGCATTCGCTATTGGATATGTATTTATCGCAAGTTTTATGTATGAATGTTTTGAAACTCTTTTGTTCCAAGGTCTTGTTTCCTGATACTTTCCTTTAATAATCAAATAATTTTATATATCGGGACTTCCGATATTGGAAGTGAAAATCAATTAGATCTTCGAAAATGAATTCCACCAAAAAAAATTTAATATCAAAGGATTTATTTATCAGAATTTTGTTTATCGAAGAATTGTTCTCATTTTGGAAGTCGTGTTTATTAATGCTCTTTCCTTTCACTTTGATTCTCTTGGAACTTTGAAATATCGGGTTAAGTATTCACGTAAGCCTCTGGTCAATTCATTATGATCTTTCAATATTCTCAGATGGAGTCTAATTTGATTATCTTTGTATATATAATTAATTTCATGTTATCATGGTGGTCAAGAGCTTGGAGGTATTTTAACTATAATTTCATCAAATCCAAGTATTCATTCCTCAAAATGACTTTGTGACTTTGGTGATATACATTCTTCATGGTGTGTCCACATGAGCCTCTTTTTACTCTTGTCAACAATCTTCTTGGCTAATGAGAAATTTCATCAGTTGTGGTTCATTTACATTTCTGCCTTTGTCCCACAATTGGATGCACATTTCGTTATCTCAGACATCTTTTAGTGTGCATCGTCATTTTTTTCAAGGCACTCTTGAGCAACCACTATGGTAATGCACCAATTGGTAAGGAATTTAGAACATGGAAAGATAATGGATCACGGTTAAATCATGTTTTATTTCTCTTATATTTGAATTGATATATCACTTTATATTTAGCATGCAAAATTTCAAGACCTCTCCATCTACACATATGCATTACATTGTTTGGGTGTTGGTCTTGATTCTTTACATTTTATGAAAATCAAGGAATTGACATGAAATTTGAAATATAAAGATAACAATCATCACTGCAAAAGCACATCATCATTCTCATTTCTGATGGATTTTATTTACTTTGGATTCCTTGGACATGAAACATTGTTTTCTTCTAGTTCACTGCTTGCCTTAATTAAGATTTAATAAATGATGATTTGGGGTCAATGAGTTTTCAGAAGTTTCAACTTCTTCATGCTTTTAATTCTAATTAAAAGAAGAGGTTAATTTTATAGGAGAAAATTATATCACTTTCGTAAGATCAAGAAAAAAATTCCAATGGTAAGTTTCATATGCCAACTTTCATTCATTTCCATTTCTTTACTTTGGTTTTAGTTTTGTTTTTTGTTTTTGATGATATAAAAATCTGTTTTGCAACTATTCATAAACATTTCCACACCTCTACCAGATCAGACTTGGAGCTCATTCTCTTTGTTTGCTTTTGAGTAACAGTAATGATTTTTCATGAAATTGGCTAAATTGGGGAGTCCCTGAACTTTTTATTTGTTTCATAAGCATTACCTTTAATTGAAAATTAACAAGATGTTTTTATACAGGTTTTTCTATGAAACAAGAAAATTTGCAGTAGATAGAGACTTTTCATTTGGGCTGAATTTTACTTCATGACTATTATTTCCCTTACATTTTGGAATCTTAATTGTTTATAACTCTGCAAGATAAAATTTATTAAAATCTCCACATAGAATGAACATCACATTATTATCTTATTTCACTCTTTTCTTACTATAATCAATCTTTTTAGGGTTTATCTTTTAAATTTGATCTTTTCTTTGAGCTTTTCCTTTCCTCATTTTTCGAATTTGTTCATTTCTTTCACTTCACTTTGGATTTATTTTTCCCTTTGACGATTTGTTTTGGCTTGATTTTGGTGGCTCCTCCATGATTTATGTGGAAGGTGTTTTCCTCATATTGGCTTGTTGGGGCCTGACCCAGGCTTAGAGTTAATTAGCCAAACAAATCCCTACACTACTGGCCCTTTTGGTAGTAGCCCACGGTGTGCGAACTGAAGTCTCACGCAAAGCAGTATGGGGGATGCTAGAACCAAGTTTCCACACCCTTGAGATGTCTAAGGTGTCAATTTAGTCCATCTGTGCCTACCTTCATGTAGGTCACTTCGCGCACTATTCTAACCTACGATACATTCGCAATTTGTTAGGACCGCCTTTTGCACAGACCTAACTAAGGACTGACGTGCTTTCATGCAACATTCTGCACCATTTCCCCAAGTTACACCACGTATCTTACTTATCCTCTTGCAAATGTTAGTTAACTTCCAATAAATAGATACTTTATCTTACATTTACTTAATCAACACAATCATATATGTTCGCGCACCATATAACAACAAAATTGCAATTCATACCCAATATACTCAATGCATAAAAGCTGGAAATAGATACACAGAATTTATGAAAAAATTCTCTTTATTAATGTGTCAATAGTTACAGACTCGACTCACCTACGCACTCAGCTGTAGACAACTAGGCCTCTATGGACTCAGCTGCAAAGCCTTCTCCTACTCTACGACCCAAAGACTTGACTTACACTTCAGATAAGACTCAATTATTCATCCTTCATTGACTTAGATTTACTTCTTCTTTCCAACTTAGAGCCTCGCTCTATTTATACAATCCCATGGTCCGCGAACCATGGGTAGATCTTTAAAGCTGACATTACATTACAAAATTGAGGGTGTACAACCCTATGACTCATTTACAACTTCGCGTTCTGCACCTACAAAATGCAAAGTATTTACATTGGATTTACACTTTTTGGCCAAAATCTGGGCTTTAAGCCCCAAAACGTTCCTTCGGGGATCCCACACCCCACAAGTCCCCAACACAAACATCGTGACTCACCCTCGAGTCACCCTGTCGATGTGGAGATCTTCCTGCAGAGACCTCACAACTTTGCCTAGACTACTGCAACATAGGCAACACACTGAGCAACTGCCTGCTGCACTTCTTGGACATGGTATTCAAAGACTGTTATAGCTGAACTGTTCTCGTGCACCTATTCCTTCATTCCTTGCATCTATGCAAGCTTTACTTCAATTGAGGCAATAATGATGAACGCCTCATCGATCCATGGTTGTACGCACGCCTTCAAGACAACTTCCTTATGTCGCATAGTGTCTACCTGCTCCTTGAGCGCTTTTGCCTACTGTATCTATGCAAGCCTCTGTGTAAGCGCCACCGTCTACACGGTCCATTTTATTTCATCATACTGTTGCTACAGCTCATGCACCTTTGTTTCCAAGTGCTGGATGTTTGGGTCCTCCTGCAGAGTGGTGAGGACCTCAAACGACTCTTCAAATAGTTTGGTGTAGTCTTTCATTGCACTGTTGATCTCTACTATTCCTACTTGAATGGTGCTAGCGCATTGTTCTTTCTCCTCTGGTAGAGTTGAAGGTTTCACCTTCAATTGCAACTCAGCTATCTGAAGGTTCAGCTCCAGCTAAACCTTAGCCATTTCTTCTTTCGCCTTGTGCACCCCTGTTGCTAGTCTCTGGATGCACGCCTCCGCTAGTTCCTCTGTTGGGATGGTCAACTCAGGGACCATATGGTAGGCTTCCTAAAACACCTGCACTAGTTGTATGTTTTGTGTCATGACCTCATTGCATTGCAGGCTCAATTCTTCAATATTAATCCATTTCTCGCTCATCACTTCAAGCATGTGGCCCTCCTTGGCCTGCAGTTCTGCAGTCACTCTGTCCTACATAACATATAGCGACTCATGAGGGAGTGCAACCATGTTTATCTCAACTCCCTTTAGTGCACTGACCATAGGCCTGTTGGCCTCATTTTCTATAATTAGTGCCCCCTATGGCAACATTATAGTGTTGGTCATGTGGCCACACAACATTTCTTCAGTTGTGGTCATGCCTACTGCGAGGTTGGTCGACAGAGTAACAAACTAAGGAGTGCACACTTGCAACTCCTATATCTGTGCCTAAAGGGCCACCAACACCATCTGGTTTTCCTCCATGAACTATTGGAGGGCCTCCGCGGTGATGTCCTACACTATCTCCTCTATGTTATGGAGATCCCCCTCAGTAAGGGTGATCAGGTCGAAAGACGTCTTGGAGGCTTTCGACTTCTTTCATAGCCGCACCTGCTCTCTCAGGCACTATCACTTTAGCTGTGTGGATGCTATCTATGGGTCCATGCCATCTTCCTCTATTTTTATCTCAAGTTCCGATGAAGGTGAATTCTGGCCCTTGTGTTCCTTCTCTGTTGCCTTTTGTTGTTCTTCTACTACCTTTGTAGCGTCCTGCTTCTCCTGTGCCTTTGTTTCTACTACTTTGTTCCTTATATTCTCTGCCAACTACACCATCCACAGTTTTGCCTCCTCCTTCTTCCTCCATGTAGTGGACTTCTCTGATTCCACTGTGGAACTGGCTGGAGCATGCCACTCTAGCAGCCATGACTCAAGTATGGTGAATATGACATCGTCCGTAACCATGTAAGGTAGTTCATTCCATTTCTTTGCAGGGTCCTTGCGTGCCCTAATATACACATGATGGAAGTCCACATTGAACTCCGTGAAGCTTTGTAGAATGTTATAGATAGTGGGTGATAACTGTGGCTTATAGTTAATCCCCATTATGATGTTCATCTCTATGAACACCCATAAAATCTTATTGTTTTTAATCCTCTACGCGTCTTTAGTTGCCCACAGCAAAGCGTACTTCACTGCCTCTGGAAGATCCTGTGCAATTGAGGGGAACTAGTTGTCCTCAAGCAATTCCCATGCCACCAGCACTATGGATAGTAGAAGCCATGCATAATGGAAAGTCTTCCCTTGTTCCTATGCCTCGTGATAATTTTCCAAGAATTCTCGGCACAAATAATCTGCCCAATTAAATTGGACCCCCTCTATGCACTACGCGACAAGTGTAACCATCGGCATGGGCACCTCATTCCCGTGGAACTTCCATAGAACCTTCCCAGCCAGTATCTGTGTCATGAATCTGACCACAATGTTATTGATACTAGAGGTTACGTGCCCTCTCCTTTTCTTCTCCATATTGAACTTTTTCTTCATGGCCTCCGTGATGGCAAAATCATCACTTTTACCCTCAGATATGTTTGTTGGATCCTACCCTTTGCAAGGGAGTCAGATAATTTTGTAAATTAGGTGGTCTATGATGGGGATGACCTCCTCCAGCCACAAACACCCATCATGCTCCAGGAAGAGTAGCTGTCTGATGACAAAGATAGTCACTGGGGCGCGATGGTAATGCGGCACCTAGAGCAGGTTTAACAACCCTGGTTTCTCTACTCCTCACAAGCACTTGTGCGGCTCCAACTCTATGACTCCCGCCATTGTATTTTACTTCGGCCGCATTAGCTGTGCAATTGCCAAATGTGGGAATTTTTCGTGCTCCCCGAGATCCCAGTCTTCAAATTTTAGAACTAGCACCCATCCCAAGTGTGTTCATCAAAAACGATATCATCAGGTAGGAGCAGATTCTGTAGAGAGCTCTTGCTCTCATCTAAGTGCTTGGGCACCCTTGCTTTCCCTTTCCACAGAGGAACATATGTGGGCAACCTGGTCAGAGGGTCCACACCCTGGGTTTCTTCCTCCATTTCTTCGTCCTCCTCCTCTTCCACCATGATTTCCTCAAGGTCTTCCTCCTCCTCTTTGGCTTCCAAATTAATCACCTTCCCCTTTTCTTCCATGGTAAGTTTAGTTCTCAATGGGTTTCTACGAGACATGCACATGAGAACCATAGGTTGCTTGTCTTTCTTGGGTCTCGGCATGCGCAGTGATTTACGGATTTCCATGACTATATTGGCACTTTTTAGGGCTTCCCCTATCGTCATGGCCTACATAGCCTCTTCAATGGTCATCTCTCCCATATCCATGGCTTCCTCTGGCGCAGCCATACTGTTGTTCCACAAATCTCTCAACGGTTCAGGTAAGTGCTCAAACAATGCCTTTGACTTCAAAAGATCAAACATATATGGGTTCATAAATCTTTGGTCGCGCAATAGCTCAATTCTCAAATGTCCAAGTGTTATTTGTTGGGCAGCCCTTTGCAATTTATAGCACCATTTGAATTTGAATTTGACCATTCCCCCCAAATTTTGTCCACTAATGCTCCCTTCACGGTAGATTTTCCCAAATCTAGCCCATAAAGTTCGCCTTAAATATCTGTCGCCCGCTACATTTGGACTCAAACCAAGCATCACATCGTGAATAATAACTATAATGGTCACTTTCCAGCTAATTCGTGTGGCAGTGTAGCTACCCTTGCGCTGTCGCAAACCCTATGACACCTCGTTATTGGGTGCATTCCCGACAGCACGCAACTCTCAGGTAGAGTAGTTTATAGTCCCATGCCTCCTTTTAGTTGCCTGGAGTGCTAATACTATGCTTCCCGCAGCTAGTCAGATGGCCGCATCACTTGTATACGACTTCAACCGACTACCGTTTACTATTCCTAGGAAGAGTTCACCATTTAACTTCACCAACTGCACCGTGCCACCATCTATGATTTCCTTAATAACCTACGGTCCCATCCCATGTAGCAAAATGAGAAACTCTCAGCGGTGATCCCTAAGTCTATCAATGTAATCGAGCTCATCCGGCTCTACCACTACGGTCTTTCTATCAAGAAAGTCCTTCTTTGTTCCTTCCTCAAGCTTTTTGACTTGTACTTCCACCATGGCACTTTTCTCCCTCAACCAAACTCTTTAATTCTTGAGTTCTTGGAGCCTAATATCAGCCTGGTAGATCTCTTCATCTAGTCCCAACTATTCTTCTTCCAGCTCTTCCAACGGTGCGAGCCTTTCTTACAAGGCTCTGTGGTTTGTTACCCCTGCGAGCACCACTATGCATGGACTAGACATGATAGACTCCATAGGCATTACTACTTCTGCTCCATCAACCAGTTGAAAACCCGTCTGTCCGGGTACACGTAGGTCCCAATCACTTCGCTGCATGTTGCGTACCCTGTTCAGTGCGTTGCACACCTTTTCAAATGCTTCTGCGTGGATGACCTTCTTCATGATTGTTCTTCCCACATATTGTCTGTCCAACCTTAAGAGTGAACTGCACATCTGTCCCAACACACACTTATTGACCATACCTCTTAGAGCGAAGTTCATGTGCATCTGCGTAGGTTGTTTTCCATATGCCTACATCCACTTGGCTAGATGTGCACACAAACCATCCTGCCCATTGTATTTATCTATCCATCGCACTCTAAGAATCCCAAACTATGTGCACATCATCCTCCTACATTTGCACCAGTCATCAAAGCTCCCTTTGTGTGTACCTCACCATGTTGCGAGTGTAGCATGCAGTACCTAGTTCAAGGCCTAGAAGCATTGCTTTTCTAACACCAACCTTACAAATTTGTCCAAGAAGGCATCTACCTCACTTAACCCATAATAAGTAGGCAGATCTCTCATTTATGTCGATACGTAGCGTAGTGATCTTGTCATCATATTACAATTAAGCATGGTTACCTCATGTAATTGGCTCTACCATCATTCTATCTCCTCATCAGAATCTAAAGTACAAGAGCTCTCACACTCCCATGAAATTTGTCCATCTGTGGTGGGATTTACCCAGTCTTGCTCTCATGCGGTTATCTTGTAGATGCAGTCTAAATCATCATCACTTTCATGGTCACACACTGGCTCTATATAGCACGATCCCTCGGAAGAGTCTAGGGGTATAACTACGTGTAGAGACTTCTTCTCAAAAATCATCTTGCACTTCTTCAGATTAATCACCCCATTCATGTTAGTGGCCAATAAATTCCTAAGAGTGTGGGTTATGGATTTCTGTCATCAACAATCTCTATCACTTCAAAGTTTGCAAGCGCGCTCGCTCCTTTAATATCCACAGTGATCCCCTGCAATCACCCCATGGGTATTATTTTCTACTGGTTCGCCATTCACAGATGAATAGGAGACCACTGCAGTGTAGGCCTCCCCATGCGCTCCCATGTCTACTTCAGCAGAACATTCGCGTCCGATCCTAAATCTAGAATTACTTGGTCCATTTCATATTCTCCAATCTGTACGATTAACCTCATTTCTCTTCCTGTCCTCATCTTATGCTTTCCAATCTTCCAAACTACGTGCAGTTCTCCTAGCGTGGTCCCAGTGCATCTGTTAATGAGTTCCTGTAATCCCTTTATAGCCTTACTGTCACGTAGTAACTTTATGCACGTTTTCAAGAATTTTGTGAGCATAGATGGGTCCATCTTCGTCTCTAGTTTATCTTTGCTCCCTGAAGTGGAGGTATCAACAAAGATCTTCTTAGCTTCCATGAAGGTTTCCTGAGTGCACTCCAAATCAAACTTCACTTCTTTCATCGGAGCTTTGTGAACCCAAGTACTATCTTTGGATTTTTTCCCTTTGTCATCTTCCATTGTGATTCCACTTCGGAGCACAATGTTCACATTTGGATCTTCCTCGCATGGCTTAGACCTCATCATCTGTAGGTTCTGAGTCGAGGGAGGTGGTAGTGCTCCCTTGTCGCGTATCCTAGCTATCAGCGTAGGACAATATTCTATCTCATGATCAAACAAAGTACAACACAGACATGAGGGATGCATCAGGTTTGTACAATCACAGGCATAATTTCCTAGCCCTCCAAAATTGTAGCATATCAGTTGTCCACGACCTATTCTAGGTCCTCTTCCACCTCGACCTCATCTGTGCCCCTAAAATCATGTTCATGCCACTCCTACATTCTAATCTAGGGATAGCATTTCGACCTGAACTCTGTAAGTGGGAGTTATATCCATCATTAGCTCATAACTTCTACAAGTGCACTCATCGTGTCCCACCTACCTAGAAAAATTACAGAACAACTGTTGCAAATTCTGTGTGTACTTTTGTCACAAATGGTAATTGTCTGTAGCATGCTTTCCACCTATTTGACAAATTGAGCACCACAAAGCTCACACCATGCTAGGTCCTGCTTGTGCTTTCGGCCTTAACGACATCGGTCCTCCTCCTGTTAGGTAATTTGTGAAAGCTAGACAATGGTCCTTGTCATGACCCTGACCTTTTCATTTTATGCACCACACTTGGACACTTCTGGTCGAGCTGTCATGTCCTGTTTCAGACTCTACATCTCAAGGCATAAGCTTTTCAACTTTGCATGGATTTGTTGAACTACCAAGTTGGGATCCTGTATTTGGGTCTCATATAGCGTCATCGTAATCTCTAAGGCCTTTGGCTAAGTTGTTAACTTCTATTGCGACATCGTGCTTCTCAAGTGTGGCATTAACGATGCTACAAACCATTCGCGGTGTTGTCCATCCGTCAGATTCATATTAACTTTGCAAATCGTACACTTCAGCCTTTAATCCACCCCCCAAGGAATCTCGCCTGGTAGCATTGTGATGTCTTTGAATCCAATGATCGATTGTCCTTCTGACTTTGGCTAGATAAATTCCTATTTTAGCACAATTTGGATATCCGCGATTCCTGGATTCGTATTATCATTTGAGTGCTTAATGTTCCAGGTCAGCGCGCAATCCTCCATAGTGCTAACTAGCATCCCTTTATTTATATTTTCATATGTAACCCCCTGCGCTTCCCATACAGCTCTTACCACGAACTAAAATTGGTACGGATCCTCATTTCCCAATCCCTTGAACACAAGAAACTTTATTATGCTTGCCATATTGAAACGCGAAGGTGGTGGAGGTGGTACAGGTGAAGATGGAGGTGATGGTGGTGAAGCTGGTGGCAGTGTGGATGGAGGTGGTATGCACGGAAATCTTTGACTTATCAAATGGATAACACTTCACGGAGAGACCATCATGAGCTCTTCCTCGTCCCCTCATAGAGGTGAAATCAAAGGGCTATTCTCTAGTCCCTTACTTCCTTCATTCCTGTAGGTTTTTACACTTCACGTAGCTCTGAACATCAAGGTAATTGCATAACCCTCTTTTCACACAATAACATTTTAATCCAAGTATTCAGAGACTTTAGGTACTTACCTCGTAGTCCTTTGAGAAAGCATCGCTCTGCCTCACTATAGCTGACTGAAGTATCTACCGCAAACTCAGTAATGAATCCTCCTATAATCTGATCGAGTTAGTGATCTATTGGCATTATGATACAGATGTTGTCCTTGATGGCAACTCACTCAGATGAAAGATCACGGTGCAGCATGTCAACAGCAAAGAATTACATATCAGACTACAGAGAATGAAGAAAGAGAGGTATACGCAGGTTCACCTTGACCAAGTTTTGTATACACGCAGGTTCACTGAACACAAGTAGCATATACGTACACATACACTTTCACAGAAGGAAAAACGCGTATATGTTGGAAAACTAAGTTTTTGGTCCGAGGTATTTGGTCCAAGGTATTTTGATCCATGGTATTGGTCCAAGGTATTGACCTTAGGTATTTCGTCCAAGGTATTGGTCCTAAGTGGTTTTGATCCATGGTATTGAGAAAGGCTTAAAACTATATAAGGAGGAGAAGATCATTAGGCCAAGGTGTGCAAGTATCGAATATCTAATGAAGTGTGAGATCTAGTATGCAGGTTATTGGCTTATGGTGCTTTTCTTGATTTGAACCAAGGATGAACCTTAGCGGTTGATGAGGGATAAGATCTAACAACGGATCAGGATCTTAAGGCTTGAAATGAATTATCATTATATGGTTTGATCATGTATAGTCTAGATCTAAATACTGACGCATGTGTTATTCTGTGAATGTTATGATCTCGATATAACTGAAGTCTGGAATAACTACAAAATTATGAATTAATATTTACAGATGTGTACACTAATTGGCTTTCATAAAAGCACGTATACATGCTAGTTCGACACATGGAAGCAGTGTATACCTTCTGAATTATGCTTCAGTTGTTTCTGTTTGCTATTGTAGAGTTTTGGGTTCTGCTTTGGGTTCTAGTGACACTATTCTGATTGATCAGATTTAGGTTATGATGATTGAGTTTTAGTGATTGGTTGATGCAGATATACTTGATGATTGTATTGCAGTTATGATGTTGTTGATGGATCCAGTATGAAAATTGAATGAAACATGGCCTTCAGATTGTGGTGTTGTGTTCCAGGAGTATCCAATCTAAAAATTCATGAAACATGGTCCCTAGTAGAAGAGCGGAGTTTTCTGTAGGCTAGCACCTACGTACTATTAAACATATTAGCTAGTACAAGAGCTAGGGGTTTGTAGCTCCCTTCCAGTAGTAGCTGGAGAATGGGAGAAGGTTGTAGCCTTTTGCAGGTGGGTGCTTGCATACTGGTATGAGTCTGTACCATTACAAGATTGTAAACATATTTTCTTATTATTAAAAGAAGATAGAGACGACAACAGTAGGTGGTTTTTACCCACATTGGGTTTCCACCTTATATCTTGTTGTTCATGTGTGTTTATTATGTGTGATGCTTTATTCTGCTTTTACTGCACTATCTAATAAATATCTGATATCTTGGTTAAATTTCAATACATGAAAATCTGTCTAAATCAAACGTTCTTTGCATATATACTGGTTGCTTTAAGTACAGTGGCATGTACATGCTACCTGACTTAGTTGAAGTAGCGTATATAAATATGTTTTGGAAATTAAATTATTTATCTAATAATATTGATTCACCCCCCTCTTAGTATTATTTCCAACAATTGGTATTAGAGCAGGTCCTTTAGAAGAAGGTTGATCGCTTGAAGGGAGATACATCATCATGAGTAATCAAGAAAGCATGTGATCCATCAGACTGCCAATCTTTGATGGGAGAAACATTGTTTATTGGAAAATAAGAACCATATCCTATCTACAATCAGTTGGAATGGATGTCTGAGAAATTGTGGAAGGAGGATAGACATTTCCAACAACAATTCCTACAGATACGGAAGGTAAGAAGCAATATGAAACCAATGCAAGAGCTGTCAATACCTAATTGGGAATTCTGTCAAAATCAAAGTTTGTCAAAGTCAGGCAGCTCAAATCAGCCAAATAAATATGAGACAAAATCGTTCTGAGCTATGAAGGAGACTCTCAGGTAAAACGTGCTAAACTTAAAACTCTCATAATTCAGTATGAAACTCTTAAGATGCACAGTGGTGAAAGTATAGCTAGTTACTTCTTACATATATATGAGGTTGTTAATTGTATGAAGAATCTGGGTGAAGATATAAAGGAAGTTACCTTAGTTGAGAAAGTTTTGAGATCCTTGTTTGCTAAAATTGAATCAAAAGTGTCTACCATAGAAGAAAAACAGAATCTACAAACTATCACTATGACACAGCTTCACATAATCTTAACTTACTTTGAGATGAGAAAAGGAGGTCCATCAGATATGAGAGAAGCCGCATTTAAAGCTTCAGCAAAAGGAAGAACACAATGAATCAGGATATATTTCAGAAAAAGAAGATGAGGTCAACTTTCTCAAGAAGCTTCAACAAGGTTCTAGAAGATTTAGAGGTAAGCTACCCTTCAAATTCTTTGCCTATGGTAGAGTCGGTCATTATGCTACCAAATTTCCTCATAAAGATAAATATGAGAAAGGGAAGGAATATGAAAAATGGAATAGAAGACAAGTTGTAAATAAAAGAAGTTACTATACTCATGAAGATAGTGATGGTTTATCAAATAGTGATGAAGATGAAAATAGTAATGACTAGAGACTTCTGATGGCTTATGACGATGATAATTTTTGGGATGCTTTAGAAGAAGATGACCTTCATGAAGAAATTTCTAAACTCAAAATATTTTTAGAAGAAAAGAATATGATTATAGATACCTTGACATACCAATTTGTTCAAAAAGAAAATCACATTGAAAAACTAGAATATGAAATTGTGGGTATAAGAAAGGATCTTGAGAAAATGAAATCTCTCAGTATTATATTTGCTAAAGGATTAGAAAGCTTAGATGAAATTATCAAATTGAATTGTTCTCCTCTGATAAAGATAGGTCTTGGATATACTAAAGAAGCATCTTAATCACAGAAGCCATCAACCTCCACTAAAAGCTATCTTGATGCAGTAAAGACCAGTGAACAATATGACAATCGTTAGTAAAGGCATAAAGCAGATCACCAGGTAAATTAGACTCAATTTATTCCAAGGATGAATAGAAACCACAACCAATCTCAGGTAAATCATACTCAATTTTCTCTAAAGATGAATATCAATAGAAACTACAATCACCAGGTCAAAAGATTCGATAGTCACGGGAACTTCTTTAATGGGAAATGTTTTTAATGTCATAATTTTGGACACAAAGTTGCTCAATGTGTTTCTTATAAAACCATAATGACTGGAGAAGCACAAAATCAAAGGAAAGTAACAGGGGTCAAGAAAAGTTCCTATAATAACTTTTCTCTTCTTGAAAATGAAATAGAATGCTCAATCTGTAACAACTTTGGTCATGAAGAATCTGAATGTAGGAGAAAATTTCGGCTGTCATCTCAAAAGGAGAAAACTCCATTAAATCCCAAGATATGGAGAAGGAAAGAATCTCAAATAGAAATATGTGGTATAGCCTTGTATGTAGAAGGACAGAATCTCAAACAGAAAGATGTGGTATAGCCTTGTATGCAGAAGGACAAGAAAATCAGTGGTACATCAACAGTGGATGCTCAAAACACATGACAGGTGACAAATAAAAAATTCACTCATATAATGCCTTAGAAAAGGAAAAGAATGTCTCATTTGGAAACAACACTCCTGCTGTCATAAAAGGTAAAGGATCTGTTTTCTTGAAAGAAAAGGTTAAAGCTGGAAATGTTATGTATGTAGATGGTCTAAAGTGTAAACTGTGGAGTGTCAGTCAAATGTGTGATCAATGAAATGAAGTGGTGTTTTGATCAAATGGATGTGTTGTTCGTGAACTTGATACAAGGGAGACCTTGATCGAAGGTGCAAGAACTCCAAACAACTTATACATACTCACGGGAGAAAAACAACAGTGTTATCTAAGTAAAACTGATGAAAATTGGCTGTGGCATAGAAGATTAGGACATCTAAGCTTTTCTCAAATAAGAAAAGCATGCAGATTCAAGGTTATTCATGATCTTCCAGATATCAACATCCCTGAAAATACAATATGAAAACCATGTCAATTTGGTAAGCAAACCAAATCTCACTTCACTAAAAAAGAAGGGTCAGCTAGCAAGCCTCTTGAACTTGTTCATACTGATTTATGTGGACCATCAAGGAAAAACTCAGCTCGTGGAGAAGAATACTTTATTTTCTTCATTGATGATTTTTCCAAAATGTGTTGGATAGGTCTGCTAAAGCATAAATATGAAGCATTTGAAAAGTTCCAAGCCTTCCAAGCCTTGGTTGAAAATGAATCAGATCGAAAAATCAAATGCCTCAGATCTGATCGAGGAGGGGAATTTACCTCAGATGAATTCTTTGACTTTTGTGAACAACATGGAATAAAAAGACAATTCTCCACCACAAGGACTCCTCAGCAAAATGTAGTGGTAAAAAGAATGAACAAAACTGTTCAACAAATGGCTCGAGCTATGCTAGATGAATCTTGAACTCCTGCAACCTTCTAGGGTGAAGCTGTATTTGCCACCATAACTATTCTCAACCAAGCAAATGTTTGGGTAAATAGCACTCAAACTCCACATGAACTTTGGTATTGTAAGACTCCTACTATAAAATACTTTAAAGTTTTTGGAAGCAAATGTTATATCAAAAGGACTGATGAAAAACTTGGTAAGTTTGAGCCTGGAGCAGATGAAGGTATTCTTCTTGGTTACTCTTCTCGAACTAAAGGATATAAATGTTATAATAAAAGACTTGGGAAAATTGTTGAAAGTATTGATGTTGTATTTGATGAAGCATGCAAAAATAGAAAACAAACAAAAACAAAAGATTATGACAATGAAGAAGATGGGGAGTATTTTCCCACATCAAATCACGATGATATTGAAGGCAAAACCAATGAAGCACCAGAAGAAGAGATAACGGTAGAAGAAAAGACTCCGTCCAGGTATGTTCAGAAAAATCATCCAGAAACTCAAATTTTAGGGCAAAAAGTGGCAGGTGTACAGACAAGAAGAACTATTACAGAAACCTCAAGTTATCTAACATTACTATCCTCCACCGAACCTCAAAATGTAAATGAAGCATGCAAAGATGAATGTTGGGTCAATGCCATGAATGAAGAACTTTAGCAGATTGAAAGGAATAATACTTGGGAACTAGTTCCTAGATCTCATGATAAAAATATTATAGGAACTAAATGGATATTCAAAAACAAGTTGAATGAAAATGGAGAAGTCATTAGAAACAAGGCCACACTTTCTTTTAAAGGGTATGCTCAACAAGAAGGTGTATACTTTGAAGAAACTTTTGCACCTATTGCTAGACTTGAAGCCATAAGGATGTTTCTTGTTCTTTCTAGCTTTCAGAAATTCAAAGTATACCAAATGGATGTAAAATTTGCTTTCCTTAATGGAGATTTAGAAGAAGAAGTTTATATTGAACAACCAGAAGGATTCATTGTTGGAAATGATGCAAAACTTGTATGCAGACTCAAAAAGGCTCTCTATGGTCTGAAACAAGCTCCAAGAGCCTAGTATTACAGTCTTGACAAATATCTACATCAACAAGGTTTTTCAAAAGGTTCAGCAGATAGCAATCTATATACAGAGATTGACACTGATAAATTGCTAATTATTTTTGTTTATGTCGATGATATTATTTTTGGTAGAAATTAAGAATCCATGAGTCATAATTTTGCTTCAGTAATGCAACAAGAATTTGAAATGTCCTTTCTTGGTGAACTTACCTATTTTCTTGGTCTACAAGTTCAATAAAATAAAGATGGTATTTTTCTTTCACAAACCAAATATCTTAAACAAATCTTGAAAAGGTATGGCATGGAAGATTCTAAACATGTATGTACCCCAATGGTAACAGGATGCAATCGCAACTTAAATGATGAATCAACAGCAGTACATCAACCAACTTACAGATCCATGATTAGCAGTTTTCTTTATCTAATAGGTACCTGACCTGACATCATGGATGCAGTAAGAATAATTGGAAGATTCTAAGCAAATCCAAAGGAATCACACCTTCAGGCAGTCAAAAGAATTTTCAAATATCTTCAAGGAACACAGAACTTTGGTTTCTGGTATCCTAGAGATACAGATCTCACTCTTTATGCATATACAGATGCAGATTGGTCAGGAAGTGTTGATGACAGAAAAAGCACTAGTGGTGGTGCATTCTATATGGATTCCAGGTTAGTGTCTTGGTTCAGCAAGAAACAAAGTTCAATTATGCTATCTACAGTTGAAGAAGAATATGTGGTTGTTGCATCTTGTTGCACACAACTACTTTGGATGATGCAAACCTTGCAAGACATTCATATCACATGCACTCCACCCATCTCCATTCTGACAATACAAGTGCCATCAGTATTTCAAAGAATCCAGTCATGCACTCCAAGACCAAGCACATACCCATCAAATACCATTTTCTATGTGAACAAGTGCTTGAAAAAAAGGTCAAATTGGAGTATGTTCCCTCCAAAGAACAGGTTGTTGATATATTCACTAAACCACTGCCCAAAGAGACATTTGAATATCTCAGACAAAAGCTAGGAGTAGTTGTTGCATCATCTTGCTGTTAAATCCAAATTTTTCCAGAAAAATGCTATTATATGTGTGTTTCATGAAGTATAGTCATGTACACACGTGGGTTTCTATGGGTAAAGGAGCTTATATGTGTTTCAGACAAGAAAAATAGTGGGGCAGGATCTAATATGGGTGCTCTGACTGATATTGATGATTAATGTCTGTTATACAAAAATATCGTCACCTTGATTATTTGCAGTCAGTATAGGTCTATCACCACCTATACCAGCCTCCTAAGCAAGTCTCAGACCTCATCTCTTCAAAACAAGCTTTGGAAATGAGAGAAAGACATCAAAAAAGCAATGTAACTCTGGTTCCGCACTTTCTCTCACTTTTGCCTGCGGGCCCGCACCTTTTGTTTAGAATACCTGTGTACTTATATGCTCTGTATGTAAAGGGGAGGGTGCGTACCCCTCTGAAAGTCAAAAGGCGCAATTTTTATCTTAAAAAACTCACTTTGGGTTAATTCTAGATGTTTCTAGAAGGAATTTTGACGTGGATTGTTCGCTCCAAAGTGGTTCATGCATCCCAAAAGAGAAGGAGCTAATCCCTTGTTAGGAGGAGCTATCCCTTTGAAGGAGGATTCTATCCCTTTGAAGGAGGACCTGGTAACTTCTCTCCATTGCACTATAATTGAGGCATTGGGTTAGTGGTTGGGGAGGTTAGAAGCTGAACTTTTGAGGGTAAATGCTGGTGAAATCAAGAGTTCCTATTTGAGCTTAAGAGGAGAGATCACATACCTTTTTGGCTTCATTGGGGAGTGAGTGAAACTTGTCAAAGTAGAGGAGACTTCTTGTTGGACCCTGGGAGGAGCTGTACAACGTCAAGGCAAAGGTTGTAAAGTTCTTCTTCTTTTGAATTAATACAATCAGACTCATTTTTCTCAACAAGTATCTCATGTTATTTGTTTCATGGACTCCTTGACTTTCATGTTAAATATGTTTTATGATATTGGCTTTTCAGGTTCTATTTAATTTGTTTGCCTTGTTTGTGTTTGCAAGTTCGTGACAAAGGAACTCATTTGGATCAAAGGAGCGAAGGCATCCCCAAACTTGCGTTGGACATAAGGTAGGCCTTATACACACTTGTTTGCCATTATTTACAAAAACACATTTAGAGAAAGATAGTGTCTGGTTGGTTTGCTTGTCATTAGGTCTTCTTTAGATTCTAGGAAGGTCTATCTTGTCCGCAAGATCAACTCATTCCGCGTGACACTATGCCTATGTCTCCTATAGGTAAGCTCGAATTCTCAATTCATAGAAGAAACAAAGAAAGGAAGTAGAGGCAAAAATAAGGCTCCATAGTAGCAATCTTCCAGTCCATTTCTGGAAGAGGTAGATGGTAAAGTTCTAGGAGTGGGATTGTATTCAAATGTTGTGTGTACTAGAGATGTTGGAATTCCTTCATGGGAAGAAATTTATCAATAATTTGAAAGCGATAACCCAAAATTTACTGAAAGAATAGTCACAACTAGTGAAAACATTGCTGTTTCAGAAGCCACTTCTAGTGATGCTGCCAACTCTTTCCTCCATTGAATTGCAGCCAAACCACGATTACTTCCTTACACTGATATTCTCTGTTGGGTAGTAGAAAATTTGGACATTTCTGACTAAGAAGGAGACAGTAATTAGGTCTTTCACCAACAAGGATTTGAAAAACATGTACCATTCTTCAAATACTCAGTATGTATATAATAAAGAATATGCTGACGCTTTCGTAAAAGAGCATGGGCACCCCTTAGATCAAATCTGACAATGGAGACACGACCCAAATAAGCATAAAGTAGAGGAAACTGGTAAGTACTCACTCAATTCTCTCGCTTCTCCTTTCTCCCAAGTTGCAACTATGATGTGTCGATTGCATGCACTCCCTAATGTGTCGAAATTATCGGACACCTAGGTACCTATGATTAATGGGGCTTCCGAAGGGTATATATTTGAATGGGAAATGATCTTTGAGTCTTGACCACCAAGAATGTCTAAGGAAGCCATGGAAAACCTTCAAAGAGTCATAAATTGGTTCAGAGAAGAATAATTTACCTATATCAGAGTCTCAGGTAGTCTTACTCATCCTCATGTTTTTCCTTTATATATTCCCAATAAGATATTCAACAAAGAAGTAGCTTATCAGATAATGGATTATGGTTTCACTAAAGTATTGAGAGAATCCAATAAAAGGGCATGGCTTGTTTTCCCTATAATGTTCGATATATTTTCATTGGCCAATTACCACCACGTTGAGAAAGGATCCTTGCTGTTGAAGCTTTAAAATTTCATACTGTTCCCAATAGGAACTATGACTCAAATTTAGTGGTGAAGAATTTTGCTGCATCCCAAGGGATCATACAGTTTATCCATGAAGAGGACAAATTCAATGATATATTTGTACAGTCTTCTTCCTACGCTACAATGTTGCGAAGAGTGGAAGAACAATTGTCTATAGAGGAGAAAACTCAATTTGTTCAATACAAATATCCTCGGATAACCAAATTTCCGTTGAATTTATTACAGTTACCGCATGAGAAGTCGTCAATGTCAAGTGCTCAGCCTGATAGTTCTATACAGTTGGTAGTTCCCCCCAAATAAGAGCCAAATTTTGTTTTGATTTCTTCCCCACCTCAAGTTGATGAGTTGATTTTTAATCTTGAATTAAATGAAGCTTGGAATGAATTCAATATGACTATAAATCCTAAGACTAAGGCTCAAGCTTTAACTTCTCAAATTACCACTTCTTCACAACAAGTGGAGGTCCAAGGTACTGTTAAGAATGATGAACAAGAAACTAGGATAGAGGAAGTTGTTGATAAATCTTCCATTCATGGTCAAAAGGATATTGAGGTTATTCTTGCTTTCCCTACCTCAGAAGTTACTCTCAATACAAAGGAGATTCCTACTTTAGATATATTTTATAGTCCCCAGCACAAAGCAGTAGTCAAGAGAGGCAGAAAGAAAAGGAAGCTCGAGTAATATCAATCATTAGTTCCTAGCAAGATTTCTTCCTTAAAAGTTTTGTGGAAGGGTTCCTCTGCTACACCTTTTGAGGAGTTGGGAAATTTGACTCAATTCATAGGAGCTTATGCTTCTGCAATATTAGATAAAGTAGTTGAAGTCCAAGAGATTCTAAAAGAAAGATAAGAAAAGATAACATCATTGGAACAAAAACTCAATGCCAAGAAATAGAGAATTACTGAATAATGTCAGAATCAAATGGCAAAGTTACAGACGCAATTAGATTCATTGAAAATACAACATGATAAGGATATATAACTAAAATATGATTAAATTAAAGAGATGAAGAAAAGGATAGAGTATTTAAGTGTTAATCCTCAACTGTAATAATTTAAAAAGGAAGCCAAAGAGTTAAATACTCTGTTAAAGAACCACCAATTTTTTTTTTTTTGCAACAAACTCCTGTTAATTCAAGATCAATGCAAGACATTGAATTCCATAATTAATCAATTTAATGAAATTAAGAATTATTTTGATGAAGTAAATGATCAGTTGAATGATTTCATAACTTGGAAAGAAAGTAGAGATGGAAGAGAGGAAAATTTGCCTAAGATTGATGAAACACAAAATATAATAATTTTCTAAGGGTGGGAAATTAGAATGAAACAAGCTGAAGATACAGTCAATGAGGCCTGAGATCTTTCCAGTTCTATCGTTGAATCTGTCAATGATACTCTGTTGAAAGCAAATCTAATTTCTAACAGCCCAAAAGGTTCAATTCTACATGCGAAGACTTTAATGAAGAGTTGGGAAGAAAAAGGAAACAGAATGGTTAAAAGAAATGAGTGGTTATCCACAATTGACCTTTAGAATCATTGAAAGTTCCTCGTCAAACCTCACAACAAATGGTTGGTACTTCGTTGTTTATCCAATGTTTATACATAGATGTTATCACCATTAAAGTTAGCTATTTTTACCATTCAAATGAGGATAAAGCCTAAACATTCTCCAGAACTCATTAGCCTGCTATACGTTTACATGTCATGGAAACTCAACATTGGACAATCCTTGTTCTAAATTTAAAACCTGGTGCAACAATTTCCTATTATGTTTTTATTGTTTGTTTCTGTTGAGAGATTGAAGGAATTTTTTTTTATACTTTTTTTGTATTAAGGCTATAAATTCCCCTCTCCAAGATGGAGACGGGGGTTCTGAATTTTGAAACAAAAGGACTTGAAATTGCACTATTATATTTTAATTTTTTCTTAATATAAGTTGAACCATAGAGAAAAGGATAGAGATGTTAAGTGTTAATACTCAACTGTAATAATTTAAAAAGGAAGCCAAAGAGTTAAATACTCTATTAAAGAACCAACAGAAAATATTTTGCAACAAACTCCTATTCGTTCAAGATTAATGCAAGACAATGAATTCCCTGATTTATCAATTGAATGACATGACAAATTATTTTGATGAAGTAAATGATCAATTGACTGATTTCATAACTTGGAAATAAAGTAGAGAGGGAAGAGAGGTACCTCTTCCTAATATTGATGTAATATAAAAGATAATAATTTTTTGATAGTGGGAAATCAAAATGAAACAAGCTGAAGATACAGTCAGTGAGGCCCGATATATTCTAGTTCTATTGTTGAATCTGTCAATGATACTCTGTTGCAAGAAAATCTAATTTCTAACTGCCTATAAGGTTCACTTCCAGTTGTCAATACTCTAATGAAGACTTGTGAAGAACATGGAAACAATGGTTGAGAGAATCAAGGAGTTATCCAAAATTGACCTTGAGAATCATTGGCAATTCCTTGTCAATTCTCACAGCCAATGGTTGGTACTTCACTGTTTATCCAATGTTTCTACATAGATGCTATCACTGTTAAAGCCAACTATTTTTACTAGTCAAATGAGGATTAAGCCTAAACATCCTCTAGAACTCGCTAGCCTACTATACATTTACATGCTGTGGCAACTCAACATTGGACAATCCTCGTCCTAAATTTAAAAGCTATTGCAACAATTTCCTATTATGTTTTTACTGTTTTTTTTTTTTTAATTCAGAGATTGAAGGAAAATTTGTTTTTACTTTTTTTCTTTGTATTAAGACTATAAATTCCCCTCTTCGAGATGGAGAAGAGGAATTGAAATTGCACTATTGTATTTAAAGTTTTTCTTAATATAAGTTGAACCACTTTCACTTCTAGTATGAGTAGATCTACTGTTTATCAGGTACTATTATCCTATGTTGTTGTGTTTTTGCTTTGAAAGGAATTATTATATGATATTTTTCACATATATGTATGCTAGTCAGTCTTCCATGATCACTGTTGACATGTTTGATTGACATTTAATATTATATCGTGAACAACAAAATTTCTGTCATATGTGACGCTTTAATCAAATTAATCAAATTTAATTAATTTTATTTGATCGAATTAATATTGTAATTTCATGATGATCTACATTATTGTGTCCATTATGACATATTTCTATTGCAAATGTTATTATCTTACCTAGGTATTATAAGAAGTTATTGCGATTTATAAGTAGGTTAGAAAAATATATCAATTTTCATAATAAATACATCATCTTTATCATTCATACCATTCCATATATTTTTAATTAAGGGAAACTGGTCACATAATTCTAGTCGGAGCCACCACTCCAAATGGAAAAGGGTCTAATTGGGGCTCTGACAGGGTGGTTTTCCCCCAATGTTTATGAGGTCAATTTAGGCCATTAACACTTCCATGATTTGTAGAACAATCTTTGACTTGATAACGCAACCTGTGCCGCTCTTAATTATTTTGTCATTTCTTGTTTGTTGTTTGAGTTTAAGGACACTTGGACTAGTCTTTCCTCTTTTATTTACATTAAATGCATAATCAACACATTTAATTCTTTTCATCCAACCAAGATTGATATTTAAAAACAACCATTTCCTCAAGCAACCTCCTACCTCAAGCAATGGAATCCATGTCCCTTTCTCAGCCATTTTAAAATAATTACAATTATTTACAAGAGGGAAAATATTAGCCAAATGATATCATAGTCCCCTCCCCCTTGATGGGGAACATCATCCTTGATGTTCAATAACCATAAAAAAAAAACAACTGATATGGAGCTTTATACACACAACTTTCTACAACATTTACAATGCTTTTACAATTTTCCTTACTCAACAAATAGGAAAGCATATATTTCCCTCATCTTGTGAGCCTTTTCCCACATGTCTTCCTTGGGCCCAAAGTTCCTTCACTACACTTTGAATTTCTCTATGAATCAGTTCCAAAGTGTGAGATTTATTCGATCTAGGATGGATAAAGGATACATTTAGAACTCTCCCTCTTGTTCCACCTGTAACACAGTCCAATCAATAACATGATTCGTGTCTTGTATATATATTTTAATTAATAAAACATGGAAAACATCATGGACCTTTATCGATGGTGGTAAGTCTAACTTATAGGCCACTGAACAATACTTTCAATTATTTCAAAAGGCCGACAAAACTGTGGTGCCAAGTTGGCACATGACCCAATCTTCGAGGAAATTTTCTTAGGTCTAACCCTCAAGTAAACATGTTCCCCAACTTGGAACTCCTTATGCACCCTATGTCGATACACATATATTTTTTTCCTATTCCATGCCACTTTTAAATTCTGCCTAATGACTTTTATTTGCTACTCCATCTCTTTTAACATATCAGTCTCAATAACGACTCTTTTCACTGGATCACATAAGTTGATAGGAGTATTACAACTCCTCCCATAAAGTGCCTCGAACATGCTCATTTTCAAAGATCTTGGTATCCCTTGTATGCAAACTCCACAAGTGGAAGATACTCTTCACACTTCCTTAGATGGTGCATTACATACATCCTCAACATGTCATCAAGGATTCTTAATGTCATCTTTGTTTTTCCATTCATGTGTGGACGATAAGTTGCATTGAAGGCCAAATCTATCTCCAAGCTTGCAAATAGTTCCTTCCAAAACTTGGAAGTGAACATGACATCTTTATCCAAAATGATCTTCTTCAGAAATCCATGCAACCTCACAATATCCTTTATGAAGATTTGAGCTACCTCACTAGCTGAATTGGTGGACTTGCCTACCACAAAATGATCCACTTTTCTCAACTTTTCAATGACACCATAATTGCGTCATATTGCCTAGGGGTTCTTGGAAAATAGTAATGAAATCCATGCAAATTACTTCCCACTTCAATTCCAAAGTGGGAGTGGCTTGCAATAACCCTATTGGGTATTTACGTTCAACCTTCACTTACTAGCATTCAATGCATTTATCCGCAAAGTCAATTACTTCTTGTAAAAACCCCTAGTTGATTTCCTATGTAAATAAAATAAGACCAAGGTCATGGGACACATATTCCAAGCTGAAAAATTAGGAAAAACATAATGATGGGTATCGCTGGTGCTTAATTTATGGATATGGAAATTGGCAAAGGCAAAGCAGAATTAATTGGAATTTTATTTATGGAATAAAGGAAAATAGGAGAAAAGGAAGTTGAAGAGACAAAAATTTGCATGAGGAGGGAAATTGAAAGAAAAATGAATTGAAAATGAAGAAAATAGAGGCCTCAATGATAAAAAGGCTTATGAGGATTAGTTACTAGTCTTTTTTTAGTTCAATTTTTGGAGCTCTATCTTGTACTCTCTCATTATCTCATACTCTTGCACACTTAGAGTATTGTTGGAGAATTATTGGAGTACTTTGGAATACATTGGATTTGGAGAAAGAAGGAAAAGGGAAGAATGAAAACACAAGGGAATAGGTGGATCAAAAACTACAACTAGATTTATTTGCGGGTAACAAGTTTCATGTGTGATTTCCTTGCTTATTTATGGAAGCATGGTATATGCATGTGGTTTTCTAGTTATGTGTTTTCATTGACATAGATGATTTGCTTGGATTGATAGTGGTTTTAGCCTTGCCTCGCCATTTCATGCATAACCATGGTGTTGTGGGTTTTTCCACTTGATTGTTTTCTGGTTGGTGCTCATAATTCCTTATGGATGTGGGTTGGAACAAACACTGTGGAATGTCTTGGGTTGAGTTACTAGTCCTGGAGCCTAGGTTGGGAAAATGCTCTAGAGCCCTTGGTGGGTTGAGTTAATAGTCCCTGGATGTGGGTTGGACAAACAATCTCGAGCCCTGGAAGGCTATGGGTTGAGTTACTAGTTTCCAGAGTCCTAGACAACTTGGGTAGAGATTGATTTGGTTGGTGTTAGTGATGTCCAACCATGAGGTGGAATTATAGATTGAGGGTTGAGTTGGTTTGGCCTCTGGAAGCCATGATTTGGTTTTATTTGGTTTATTCCATGAGATCCCACATTCATGCTTGGAATATGACGAAGGGGTGATTGGATGAAAGAGATATTTGGTTCAACCCAGTGTATGGTAGGGTGGTACATGGAAGTCTCTGACTTGGTTGGTATTTTTCATAATTTAATAATTATCCTTCTACTGTGTTTCATGCATATTTGTGGTGATTATGTTGACGATATTATCGCTGACCACCATGGTTTATATGCTGGTTATTTTATGGTTATATGATGCGTATATTCTATGGCTCTTGTAATGAATTTTTTTAGCTATTGATTGGTTGATGAATGTATGGACTAATATGTGTTGTTGCAACTATGTGGAGAGGGAATGAGGCCTTCTAGGTGATTCTTAAATGAATCTCAAAATTTTATAATCCAATATGCATTCATGACCTGTAGCTTACATGTTTTCCATGTGTTTGACGAAATTTCTAATATGTTTTAGTCAGTCTAGTTCTAATTTTGATTCGAGTTTGAATGTTTAGATTTTTTGTCATGTCAATAATGATTATGAGAAGTCTCAAGAAGTTTTGGGCTCTAGAGTTTGACCTGGAATTGTGGCTAAGATCTTGGGACTGCAATCTCTGAACTGGACAATTTGGGTCACAACTGCGCTTAGGTAGTGTTGTGCCTGTGGTTGGTGGCCTTCAACTGCACCTAGGCCTTATCATGCATGCATTTGGGGCTTAATTTGTGAGAAAAGAAACCCCAACTCAGTGTTTGGTCACCTAGGGTGGTCCCGTGGCCCCTGAGTGTCCTGTAGTCTCGAGGAATGTTGTGAGTTTCCAGTTGGTGGTTAGTTCTAGGCCCCACTTCCCTAACTAGAGCTAGGAGATTGGTTCATGTCATAGTAACTCTTCATCTCATGTTTACTTGGGAAGGCTAGTGAAATTGGGTAAATGTGGGAGGAGGATATTACATATTGATATCTGAGTGAGTTTCCATTCTCTTTGGGTGATGTCTAATACCACATATTGGTATTAGAGATTCCAAGGTTCAAACACTTGGAATGGATGGGCAGAATGTGTTTGTCATGCATGCATGTCAGTTGTTTATGTGTTGCTATGCATGCATTGTGATGGTCATTGTTGTGGTCTTGTGCCATCTTGATGTTGATGTTGAGGTGATTGATATGTTGATTTCATTATATATACATATGTTGTTCTAATTCAGAATTGATTATGTAAACGAGAAAAAATCCCCTAAAAGTCATTGAGGTAATAATTGATCATGTTTATATTTGGTTTATCTGATATGGTATGTTTGTAGGAAGTAGAATATTAGAGATGATAAGAAAAATGGTGGATAACAGTTCACATGATTCTCCCAATAGATCAGATGAATAACATGGCGATGAGTACTTCGCCAACATAGCAGATACATTGAGAAGTTTGAAAATAGAGATCAGAAGTTGTAAGGCAGATAATGACAAGATCATTCAGTCACAGGAAAGACTTGTGAGGGCACAGTAAAAGCAATAAAAGTTAATGCAATCATCCTTCAAAGTTTATCAGATTTGTAGAGACATGGACCACTTAGGATAAATCATGGACAATATGAACAGACTAATGGGGCACATGGAAATAGGTCTCATCATGATACAGGCTTGACAGGGATCACACATTCATAGATGGTAGGTTCTTGGATACACCTGATAGGAGGGGTAATGACTGTGGGTTTTGTTGTCACTTACTACAAAATGTGTTTTGAGATGTCCAAAGAGTAAAATTAGAAGATAGTTTTGATGTCATCTTCTAAGCCACATAAGGAATCAAAGACTACATCATACCCTCTCCTTTGGAAATTGCTTTGAACAAGGTTTCCAACGACATGTGGAAGTCCAAAAATGGACTACTGGGTCAAAAGATACGATCTGCTTAACTCTCAAGGGTTAAAACCTCAGGAAGGAAAGAATATCGAAGATCGCATATCGGAGGTCAAAAGACATTTGAGATCGACGATCACACATTAGAGCATCAAGCATATTAATGATCACAAAATTAGAGGTCATGCATATTAGAGCATTGGCACATTAGGCATATCGGTAATCAGAGAATCATAACTTCTTCAGGTGACAACCTTTGAAAAGTTGCGATATGGGTGAAGTGCCGATAGTGTTAAAAACCAACAGGAATGCCAATAAAGGATTAAAAAAGGATTTCATCACAAAAACAATGATGGGCAGGCTTTTTTCTCTGTCCTCTAATAGGACATGTGGCAACATAAGATTGACTTCGATAATGACGCGTGGCGACATATGATTGGTTTCGATAAGCTATAGTGGCATCTGACGTCAGCATGACGTGGTTGTATGGAAGGAAACGTGGCAATCATTTTTTTCATTTTGAGGCAGCCCAAGGGGACAAATATGGGTGACACGTGTCACCACTCATAAGGTGCCACGTGTAATGATGACATCATATCAGAGGTCACATATCATAGGTTGAAGATGTTAGCACTTTACAACATTTGATACTTGAAAAAGTTTCGATAACGGGGCTCCGATATTGGGTTGGCACCACAGTCTCAAGGACTCAAAGAACCAAAGGCGCGGAGCTGGGGTCGAGCACCAACAACTATCGGCGTATTGGAGAATTAGAATATTGCAACTCCAAAGTTATTTCCTCGATTGGAAACCTCTGATGAGAGGGGCTCTGATAATTGGCTAGCACATGGTCAAGAGAAACTTGAAGAACCAAGGGCGCTAAGCTCGTAATGAAGGAAAAGTGGCCCCTGGGCAGGAAAAAAATGCCCTAACACCTTAAGGCTAAGCGTCTAGTCACCACACCTAGTACCATGGAGGAAAATAGAAATGGGTTAAACAAAAGGGGTCAAGGACATCAAAACTCTGTTTTTGTAATGTCTTTAAGAATAAAAGTTTCGATGAGTAAAAGCTCCGATATAACACTATTGCAATAATACATGACATACTAGGCTCTGATAGTATAATATAGAGAGTTAAAGGTGTATGGGTCAGCAATTGCAAGATTGAATGTGATTACAAAGGAATTGGTCTCAGGAGTAGTGGCAACTGTCAAAGATCATTGGGTCAGGGAAACAAAGACCACGATCCACAAGAAAGAGTGTTGGGTTTGCCTTGAAGTGATACAAACCATATTTGTGCTCTGGTGCACATATTCAGTGAGATAAATGGAGGTATGGGACTTAGGAAGCAGTGTACTGGTCACCTGAGAATTAATTTACTTGTGTTATTTGATATCCTACAGTACTTGTGTAACAAAAAATTTATTTGTGTTATCTGATAACCTATAGTACTTGTATGTGCTCAAGATTTACTTATTACTGTTTGGGGACAAATGTATTCATGAGGCATAGAGCTTGAGACTTTAATTCACGCTCCACTTTTTTTGCATTTTCATCTCCTCGGGCTTCCATATTTCTGTTGGATATTGTTGCTTAGGATTCTATGTTCTGTCCAACCCTCTGCATCAATTCCCATCCTTTCCTTCGTCATGTTCACCTATACTATACCAACAATGTTAAGCTGCATATTGCCATGTGTCGGTCACCAGAACCATGAAATTTCTCTTTGAGATTAGCCATATATACCAATGTGTATTTTCTTGAGTTTATCTTGATGAAGGACTATTGAACCAAGCCTATGAATTATCTCTTTCAAACTACATGAGATATGGAATGTGGAAAAAATCCCTATTGATAACATTCAAAAGCTCTCCTCTTAGATTCCCTAGGCATTGGACTCGTATCAACCCAGAGTCTATCTCTAGGAGGCTTCTATATCCTCTAAAGAAATGTGTGATAGGAGATAGAAAAATCTACAACATATTTCTGATACCATTTCCAGGGAATGAATCAGAATATTTTTCCCTGGGTATGAAAATTTTTACATTCCCTCTGTCGAGCGAGCAAGGGAAGTGTGGGTTGAAGATATCTCACCTTGGTGACTCCACTATTAGAATATTATTGTAAACATCTTGGCAACTCCACTATTTAAATCTTATTGTAAACACCCTGGCGACTACACTGTCTATATCCTTATTTGGCCATCGTGGCTTTTAAGAGGCATCATACTCGCTCGGATACTAAACAGTAGAAAACTTCCTCTACATCTAAACTTGAGATCACTCAAATAAAGAGGTTTCCAAAATGGCCATTCCTACAATCTTGGCCAACAAATTTTCCTCACTGGATTTTTCTTCTGTTGCTAGTTATCCCCATCATATCCCTCCATTTCATGAATGGTGTACCTATTTTCCTGGATTTAGTGGAAACACATATAGAAGGTCGGACCAACACCTCAAGGATTTTCATGGATGCATGGAACAACAGGATATTATTTTTGAATATGTGAAAATGAAATTGTTCACGTATGCTTTAGAGGAAGATGCTAGAGTTTGGTACATAACAATACCTCGTGGCAACATATCTTCTTTAAGATATTTCACATAGAATTTAATCATTTTCGCAAAATATTATATCCAACGGATGCTTTGTTTGAAGATTGCTGTGCACATTTTAATGTTGAAAATATTTCTGAGGTTAATGATCTTGATGAAGATGTTTATGGGGATCAACTCCAAGAAAACATATACTTGCATCAAGAAGCATCACCCGACAATCAAGAAAGGGAATAGGGTGACATTATCAAGCTAAAAATAGAGCCTCAAAGATCTTATTTTTCCGAATTTTATGATTCTCCTTCTCATGATCCGTATGACTCCGATAGGATGGTGAGCAATGTAGGACTACAATAGTCCCATTCATGAGAAGCTGCCCAAAAATAGGACTCCCACCAGGAGGTTAATAAAGAGGCTCTAGTTTACGATCCACATCCTTTAGATGGAGAACAAGTTCAATACGCTGATATTAAGTTCGATAAAGACTCTCTGAACTATGATTAAGATGATTTAGAGGAGGATGAGATTGTTGCAGACTATCATAGGGATCTACTTAAAAAGAAGTGGGGAGAATATTACCAACAAAAAATGCTTCAAGAGAAGCCCAAATTTGAAGATCCCAACAATGTCGATGGCTTCCTGTTACAGAAAGATTCCTCCTTGGAAACTGTTCAAGAAAGGGAGACAACATAAATGTTTCTCATCAGTTCCATGATCTCGTAGTTGAATATATGGCATATTTCTTTAGTCAGCAACCGATCCAAATATGGCTTCCAGTCAGCCATCTTCCCTAAATGGTCCTTTTCTCCCAATGGTACCGTCCTCACCACGGGTCAATTATGTGGCAACCTGTTCCATGCCTACATCAACTGATGATCAATTTCATGATGTTGTGCATTATGTACTAGGGGAATTGGAACCATATCTCTCTAATGGATTCCAGAGCATTGTTCTCCCATCTAATGAGAACCTCTTGGAAGTCATGACCTCTTATGGGTCGTCATCAAGGAATCATGAGGATAGTTCCTTGTCTTGTGTCAACCTCGTTAAAAAATGAAACAAGGAATATGAGGATAGTTCCTTGTCTTGTGTCAACCTCGTTAAAAAATGAAACAATGAATATGATGATAGTTCTGGTCTTCCGTCAACCTCATTAAAAAATAAGACAAATAATATGAGGATGTTCTTGGTCTTGTGCCAACCTCATTAAAAAATGAAACAAGGAGTATGAGGATAGTTCCTTGTCTTGTATCAACCTCGTTAAAAAATGAAACAAAGGGTTTGAGCATAGTTCCTTGTCTTGTGTCAAGCAAGTTAAAAAATGAAACAAGGAATATGAGGATAGTTATTTTACTATTCCAACCTCATTAAAAAAATGAAACAGGTCCTAGATTATAGTTCCTTGTCTTGTTTCAAGCTCGTTAAAAAATGAAACAAGGAATCAGAGCATAGTTCCTTGTCTTGTGTCAAGCTCGTTAAAAAATGAAACAAGGAATTTGAGCAAAGTTCCTTGTCTTGTGTCAATCTCATTTAAAAATGAAACAAGGTCCCTTGGAGCAAAGTTCCAATTCAAGTCTTTGATTAGATCCTGTAAAATCCCAGTCGAGTCTTTCACTTGATCTCATAAATGAGCCTTCATTCCATTCACCTGATAGCCATGAGTAGTCTACCTAGGTGAATGCAATGAAGCTTGGGGGACATGCACCTAGAATCGAGTCATCATGCTGGGGGCATGTAAACCAATCTCAAGCATAGTTTTTGTTTCAAGCTTGTATAAAAATGAAACTGAATCCAAGCATAGTTTTTTGTTTCAAGCTTGTGTAGAAATGAAACTAAATCCAAGAATATTTTTTCATTTCAAGCTTGTGTAAACATGAAACTGAACCCAAGCATATTTTTTCATTTCAAGCTTGTGTAAACATGAAATTGAATCCAAGCATAGTTCCCTATGGTTCAAGCTTTTGTAAAAATGAACCCATATCCATTTTAACCCTCGTGATTTCCATTCTATCAGCCTCTTCCATCAGATGAGACTTGGTTTTTCTCCTTCCATCATCACTATTTACTTGGCTGATCATACTATTTCACTTGGTTGTTTTACCCTTTTTGAGGAACAATTGCAATAAGTGGTCTTATTAGCCAACCTCTTCACATAAATCAACATGTTTTGAGAAGTTTCAACACTGGAACCAATTGCTATCATAGACACCACTCGTTCCTCTAACTGGAGTCCTCTTTAAGCTCTTTGCAGACTCTCGAAATATGAAAAGATTTTCGAGCACTTGTCCTTTTCAGCTCGTAAACGGATTGGAAATGACATCTACTCAGTATAAGTTTAACCCTTTTCTGGATTGAGATAGATTACATATGAAAGAGGAATACGTTGATTGAACATGGTCAATAAGTTCTATCTTGTATTATTTTACGTTTTCTCAGACTTGAGAGACAAACTTACGAAAAAGAACTTTTGGAGTTTTCTTTTTGTCCCTTTTCAAACTCTCTAAACATGAAAAGGACTGAGTTCTCATTGTCGTTAAACTCGTTAAAACATAAAATAGTGACAAACTTGTCCATCATGACAAGACTAAGTTTAACCTTCGCTAGGCTCATTAAAACATCACATAGCAATGGATTCAACAGAAGGGTGGAATTATACTACAAGCATATGTTATCCTCCTCAAGCTTGTTAAAAAATAAAGAGGTACTGGTCAACAATGGTTGGGGAAAATGGGAAAAGGGATAAATCACTTCATGGTAGCAAGTCGCTCTTGAACATGACACATTCACTTCATCTACGTGATTATTTGGGTTGGGTTATCTGCTTGATGGTTATCATACCTATGGTCTATCACACCATTCATCACTTTTGTTTTGGGTCAATGCTGCCAATTGATTCAGTGTCACCAACATGTTCAAGAGAATTCATTCAGTAAAACTTCATCCTTTGTAATACTCATAAACCTTCATTTTCATGAGTGCCATTCTTGAACTTTGTGTCATCAGTCATATTTCATCTGCAAAATCATTACACTCCTTTCGTGTTGTTGATGTGGGATACATCAAGACCCTCTTGCGATGAGTCGCTTCTTGTTGACATCAGCACATTATCCAAGAAGTTGACTTAGAAACACCCTTTCAGTACCTTGGGGCTTGCATACATCAATGGCAAGTTTCTCGCTTCTGGTGACTAGTTGACATCATTGGCATTTGACTGAAAGACTTTGTATGGTGTTCAACATTAAAACATCCATTCACAACATGCAAAATGTACTGCAGTACCTTGAGAATCCTTATCATTATCGATGATCTCTCTTGCATCTATTAACGACTTACATCATTAGCTGGTAATCAGACGATGTCTTCCCATGTTCGACTTTTGATCACATATTCACATGGTTAGACTCGTACTTGAGCAAACGATTGAATGAGATAGAATAACCAAGATCTAGTTTCATCCATCCCGGTTGCGATTTCAGGAGAGTACTAAATCATTTGCACAATGGATTTACACTAATGGTCATCCCATCATGGGTGTATATCTATAGACGACTCTCTATGAACATGTAATGAAAATTTTATATGCTTAGTTTATATCCAAGATATCATGATGTTATGTATTGTAATCGATGCAGGTCACTGTCTGCTTCAGTTTCTCTCTGTCACAGCGTAAAGCATATCACTCGACATCTTTAGGGGGAAAATGTTACAGGTCTATTTGGGAACATCACTTTCAACATTCAGATCAATACTTTTAGGTCTCATCAAACCCTAATTTAGTTGTTACTTGCCCTAGAGAAGTCAACTCATTGAATGCCTCCTTCTATGAAAGTTTCATGGCCTCCTTGGGATACTAGCGCAGCCTATGCCTTGAGACAATGCTTCAAAGAGTAGGCAGGCCCATTGTGGCCTGCAGTTCAGTGCACTTAGGGCCTCTTTAGCCTACACTGCGCGAGATTGAGCAAAATTTGCATAGATTTCTAGGAATATTCCTTCATTCTAGATGACGTTAGAAGGTTCCCATCTCTTATCCCCTCCTATGAGCTTGAAATTGGATAGGCTAAGGATCCATTAACCTCCTATCCTCTCATCCCTTGCTCCATGGAAACTAACTCCAAGATTGGAAATCCATTCAATACCCTCATTTATGACAAAACCACCTCCATTTCCTATAAATTGAGCACTCATCATAGTGATCAAGGGGATAGAATCTGAAGTTTATAAAGAGATTCTATTGGTTTGAGGATTGATTTTATGTTAAGAAATGTTATGCTACTAGAGTGTTGAGCTTTTGATGTCGCGAGGGTTGAACTGAAGCTGGAGGAGTGGCACATAATCAAACTGTATTGGGTGATACTCTTCCTTCTGCATTAATAAAGAGCTTATTCCTTTTCTCATATAATTGTTCATATCTGTGATGATTATGTGTTTCAATGTCTTCAATTCCATTATTTTATAGTTGATAGTTCATGTATGCTTTGATCGTTTCTTATTTCTATTCTCTTGATGCAGGTACCTTTTGATCGGATTTAGTTCAAGTGGGAGCGACGAGAGAGATTCAAAAGAGATTTAGGAAGCGAAAGGCAGTAAGTAAGTTCCTTTATCTCATCTATATTCTATAAGAAAAGGTTAAACTACTTTCATTCTGTTGTTCTAGGTGTAGTCACCCACCTAGGAAGATGTGTTTATCCGTAGATGCAAATTCCATGTAACAAGGTGAACACTTAAATTTCCGTTTCTAGAAGTGATAGATTTGCATTTCAGTATTGTGAGGAAAGGACTCCCAACAAATAAAGTTCCATGGAGATTTTAGGGTTTTATAGGTTCAATATATTTTTTGCTCCATTCTCAATGGTGAAGGCTACTAGTCTATAGGTTCTCATCACCTTGCCATTAAGGCATTGTCCCTATATAGAGCCAATGTTGTCACTTACTACAAAATGTGTTTTCAGCTGTCGAAAGAGTAAAATGAGAAGAGAACTTTGGAGTCATATTCCAAGCCACAAAATGAATCAAAGCCTACATTAAACCCTCTCCATTGGAAAGTTCTCTAAACAAGCTTTCCAATGACATGTGGAAGTCAAAAAATGGACTCCTAGATAAAAAAATATGGTTTGCTGAAGTTTCAAGGATTAAAGCCTCAGGAAGGAAAGAATATCAGAGATCGCATATCAGAGGTCCAGATACATCAAAGATGTGCGATCACACATTAGAGCATTAGGCATATCGACGATCGCACATTAAAGCATTAGGCATATCGGCAATCATAACATCAAAGGTCTCGCATATTGGAGCATTGACACATTAGGCATATTAAAAATCGAAGAATCGAAATTTCTTCAGGTGACAACCTTTAAAAAATTGCGATATGAGTGAAGCACTGATAGTGTTAGAAACCATTGGGAACTCCAATAAAGGATTAACAAAGGATTTCATCGCAAAACCAAAGATGGGTAGGCCCTTTTGTCTCTCCTCTAGCAAGACATGTGGAAACATAAGATTGGCTCGATAATGACACGTGGTGGCATATAGTGGCATTTAACGTCAACATGACGTGGCAATATGGAAGGACACACAACAGTGAATTTTGGCATTTTGAGGGGGCATAATGGGAAAAATATGGGTGACACGTGTCACCACTCATAAGGTTCCACGTGGAATGATGACATCATATCAGAGGTAGCATATTAGAGGTTGAGGATGTCGACACTTTACAACTGTTGATACTTGAAAAAGTTCTGATAAGGGGGTTTTGATATTGGGCTGGCACCACGGTCGCAAGGACTTAAAGTACCAAAGGCATAGAGCTGGGGTGGAGCACCAAGAGCTATTGACATATTGAAGAATTAGAATATTGAAAATCCAAAGTTATTTCACCAATTCAAAACCTCCGATGAGAGGGGCTCTGATATTTGGCTAGTGCATGGTTAAGAGAATCTTAAAGACCCAAGGGTGCTGAGCTCTTAACAAAGGAAAAAATGCTCCCGAGCAGGAACAAAATTCCATAACACCTTAAGGATAAGCCTCTAATCACTGCACCTAGTCCCATGGAGGAAAATAAAAGGGGGCTAAAAAAGGGGCCAAGGACATCATAAATCTGCTTTCGTAATGTCTTTAAGAATAAAAGTCCCAATGAGTAAAACCTCCGATATAACACTGTAGCAATAATACAGGACATACTAGGCTCCGATAGTGTATTGCAAACAGTTAAAGGCATATGGGTTGGAAACTGCAAGATTGAATGTGGGAAAAAAGGAGTTGATCTCATGAGTAATAACGATTGTCAAAGATTGCTGGGTTAAGGTAGTAAGGAACATGATCCACATGAAAGAGTGTTGGGTTTGCCTTGAAGTGATAAAAGCCATCTCATTGCTCTAATGCACATCTTCAGTGAGATAAATGGAGGTATGGGAGTTAGGAAGTAGTGTGTAGGTTACCTGAGAATTAATTTCTTAACATTGAGCTCCACACAGTTAGACAATGAAGGACTTCAAGGTCGATCTCCATTTATACTCTATGAAAAGAAACAAATAGTTGATCGCTCCTAGCTCCATAGAGTGGGGAATTCAAGTAGTTAAGGTGAAAGTGACAAGTGATCTGACGAGAAACTAAAGAGGAAAATCATGGAAAAGATGTGGCCCGATCAGAGGCCATCATAATAATGGAAGGGAGATATTTTCCTCAACCATGATTTAGTTTTCCTTATTTAATTTATTTTGTAATTTCTACATTTTAAAGAGAGGAATAAAATCCTTTGTAACGATTTGGGCAATAGAACTTCGTACGCTGAGACAACTAGTCAATCATATAGGTGGAGCACAGATGAGATATTTTTTAACTATTGTTCAAAGCTCCCCCTCTACTTTAAATAGAGGGTAGAAACACTTAAGATAGGTTCCCAAATTCTGCATTCTAGAGGCCCGTTGTTTGTAGAGAAAGTGGTTACAATTTGGTTCACTTTTCTTGTTCATGTGGTGCTCGGGCATGTACAATTGTTAAATGTAATGGAAGGGTGATTGTTGATTTTGGGTAGCATTAGATTTGCTGTGAGCCTAAAATTTTGTAGGGAGGCTTGGGAACATGTAATCCAAAGAACCCAGAAAGAGTTTTGGGATATTCCACGCAGAAGTGATTTTATTAAAATAATTAATATTTTTAATGGGGTTCCTAAGTCTAAACTTAGGAAAATTAAAATACTAATGGGTATTAATCTAATCAAGGGTGAAAATTCTAGAGAAAGACACAGTTCAAGCCAAAAAAATTTGAGCCTTTGATTAAGATTTAATCTTGGCCATTGGTTGTCCAACAGGAAGATATACGAAGGGGCTTGAGGGTCATATGGAAAACACACTGAGAGATCAAGGAAATCGATTTTCTGAAGTGAGAAGTTCTCAGGAGGAAAATCAATTGAGGAGATTTCATGCAGCAGAGGGGAAGAGATAGCTTCCAGAGAGAACGTGAGATTCTTAGCTGGAAAATCATCAACAGAGAGAGGAAGAGAGTGATCCAGTAGCCTTGATGCAGAGGCTGATGTAGGGCCACACAAAAGAAGCATAGAGGTAGAGAGATAAAGTAAAAAATCAGTGCAATGAGTCAGTTTCAATAGCCAGAAGCCAAGTCAGTGAGACCGGGAGGCCAAGAGCAGTGACTCTAGGCTACTGATCGATTCCCCAGTTGGATGACACAGTGCCTAAAAGGGTTGACGCTGAGACAACATAGAGGCAGTGCAGAGACAACGCAAAGCCTACCAAGAGCACCTCATCCAGCAACCGAAATAACCAAGACTTTTTCTCAGTGATTGTGTGAGGTAAAATCAAAAAGCTTCTTCTAGTATTTTTCTCTGTAATTGAATAACCCTATGAGGTATTCAGTGACATATTAATAATTTTTTACTGCTTAATAATAATAAACCCTCAGAGCTGCTGCATCGGTTTTCCCACATTGGTTTTTACTATTGTCCAAAAATAACGGTGTCCTATGTGTTTTTATTTTCTTTGCTTAGTTTCTATGTTTCACAATCATATTTAATTTGGTGTAGGCTGCTTCAGTAATTTACTTCAATGTTTTATGAAGAAGTCTGCAATAATCTTGTAATGTAATTTACAATATAGGTGAAGTAGATTCAGTTGGTTGCAGTAGGATTCCTGAGATTGTTAGATCTAGGAATTTTCACAGTGATTTGGACTCCATCTTAAAGGATTAATGTAGCATTTTTTTTTATTCCAATCATATCAATGCACAATATGTTTTCGCCTTTGTATATCACTTCATGTATGTCTTTCCTCCTCTAAAATCATGTAATGAAGCTGCTGGTTTCAATCTCATTCATGGTTGTATGTTTGTTGCTAAGTAGTAAAAAGTACCTATGTAACAACATATTTACTCATGTTATTTGATAGCCTACAATACCTGTGTAACAACATATTTACTTGTGTTATTTGATAACCTAAATACTTTTATGTGCTCAAGATTTACTTATTGTTGTTTGGGGAAATTTTTTTTCATGAGGCATAGAGCTTGAGACCTTAATTCACGCTCCACTTTTTCTAAATTTTCATCTCCTCACTCTTCCATATTTATTCTAGATATTGTTGCTTAGAATTCTGTGTATATTCCAACCCTCTGCATCAATTCCCCTCCTTTTCTTCCTTCTGTTTAGCTATACTACAACAAAAATGTTAAGCTACATATTGTTGTGTGTTGGCCACAAGAACCAAGACATTTCTATTTGAGATTAGCCATATCTACCAATGTGTATTTGCTTGAGTTTACCTTGATGAAGGAATATTGGACCAAGCCCCTGAATTATCTCTTTTCAAACTACGTGACATATGGAGTGCAACAGAAAGCCCTACTAATAATCTTCAAAAGCACTCCTCTCGGATGCTGTAGGTACTAGTATCCTCTCAACCCGGTATTTATCTATAGGAGGCTTCTATATCTTGTAAATCAATTGTGTGACACAAGATAGAAAAAGTTACAACAAGTTCTATTCTAGTTCTTGTTCAAAGAGACATCATTTTCATCATTGCAACCATCCATATAGGAGGAGGGAAAATAAATATTTTCCATAGGAGTTCAAGAAAGCAAAGCCTCCTTAATTTAATGGAGAAGTGAAGAAGTCACAAGATGCAGAAGCTTAGTTGCTTGGGATGAATATGTTTTTTCAGATTGTATGATTATTCATAAAATATGAAATCCAGGATAACTACTTTCAATATTAAAGGAAAATCAAACATTTGGTGGGAATATGTGAAGAATGTTAGAGGCAATAGAGAAGAGGAGTTAGCTTGGAGTTAGTTTGAGAGACTTTTTAGAAAGAAGTATCTATCTGAGAGATACTATGATGACAAGGAAAAGATGTTCTATGACTTGAAGATGAGATCTATGACTAATGAGGAGAATACTAGCATATGCTTAGAGTTATTGAGATATGTGCCTTACCTTAAGGAAGAGAAAGCAAAGATTCATAGATTCATCAATGGGTTGTTGATATCATTCAAAGAAAGGGTTGAGTTTGATGAGCCTAGAATGCTGGAGGAAGCCATCAGAAAATTGAAGTACTGTTATGAGAAATTGAGGCACAAGACTGACTCTAAGAAATATTGGAAAGGTAATGAGAAGAATAAAGCAAAGTGGGCTAAGAAGAGAGGAAAACCTCAGGATACAAATGAAAAGGAGAATGCAACACTATACAGGAAATTCAATGCAGTTGATAGAGGACATGGATTTCAGTCTAAGGAGCAAAAAAAGGGTGAGGGTAGGAGGCCTTTGCCATTTTGGACTTGTAGAAAGGATCATTGCAGGAGAGATTGTCCATAACATCAGGGTGGTAAACCACATATTTACAATGCTTAAAATGAATAGACAATTGGGGATGTTGGATAGAGTATTCGTCAAATTTATACAACATTGGATAATATGTAGGCTGAACATCAAACAACTATTATCAAGATTGAAGGTAAGATTTGTGATCAAGTTGTTTCTATTTCGATTGACCTTGATTCTAACTATAGTTATATCAATCCTTACCTGGTGGATAAGTGATGCTTGAATAAATAAGTGCATGTAGAGTCTTGGTTTGTGCAGTTGGATACATGTACTAAGAAAATAGTTCATCATTGGGTGTGATCTTGTGCATTTGAGTTCAACAGTATGTCTACATCATTTCATCTAAATGTTCTTCCATTGGGATCATACAGTATGTTTTTGGGTATGGATTAGTTGTAAATTCACAAGACTAAGGTAGGTTATTATGAAAAGGCTATTAAGTACATGGATTATGATGGAGAGAAGAGAATATTGCATGGTAAGAAGAAGCCTACATCAGTGAGAATGGTTACAACTATGCAGGAAAAACATAGTAGCAAGAAATGATGTGTATTGTTTGCGGTTCGTATATCTAATGAAAAAGGGAAGGATATTGAGGATGATGAAGTATTGAAGAGGTATCCATTTTTACAGAAGTTTCAAGATATGTTTCCAAAAAATATCTCATAGTTACCGACTCATGGGGAAGTGGAATTTTCTATTGAGTTGATGCCAAGAGAAACAACAACATTGAATGCACCTTACATGATGAGCACTCCATAGTTAGTGGAATTGAAGTTGCAGGTTACAAAAATGATTGATAAGGGATACATTAGGAAACTAGCTTATGAAAACCTCAGGATCCAAATGACAAGGAGAATGCAACACCGTACAAAAAATTCAATGTAGTTGATAGAGGACAGGGATTTCAGTCTAAGGAGTAGAACAAGGGTGAGGCATTAGAGGAAATTTTAGCCTAAAAGTGGCCTCCTAAGGAAAAAAAAAAAAATAATAGTTAAAATAATAAAATAAGAGTTGTGAATTTTGGAGGGAAAGGAAGAAAACTACTTTTTTATATTATATTTTTGGCTTATCTCCTTATAGGGTTACTCAAATTTCATGTGTAGACACCTGTTGGATGCAAAGTTAAATTCCACATCTAATGAGTACCCATTATGCATACTTTTGAGAAGACCCACATTGACAAAAAAATGAAGATACATTAACAAAATGTGTTTAAAACATTTTTTTAATGTATCTTCATTTTTTTTTATCAATGTGGGTATTCTCAAAAGTTTGCATAATGGGTACTCATTGGATGTGAAAGTTAATTATGCATCCAATGAATGTCTACACTTTAAATTTGATTAAACCTATAAGGTGATAAGCCAAAAATATAATTAAAAAAATTAGTTTTTATGTTTTTCCCACTAAAATATTTACATGTACATCTTTTTAAATCTAAAGGATTTTGATTGGTTTACATATTTTGACATGGAAATTACATGAAAATTTCATGGGAACTTTTAGGCCAAAATTTCCTCTAATGGTAGGAAGCCTTTGTAGTTTTGGACTTGTCACAGGGATCATTGCAGGAGATATTTTCCACAACATAAGGGTGGCAGGCTACAGATTTACAGTACTCAAAAGGCATAGACAATTAGGGATGTTGGATAGAGTATTCCTCATATTTATAAAACATTGGATAATAGGTAGGCTGATCATCAAACATCTATTATTAATATGGAAGGTAAGCTTTGTGATCAGGTTGTTTCTATTTTGATTGACCCTGGATCTAACTATAGTTATGTCAGTCCTAACCTAGTTGATAAGTGTTGCTTGAAGAAAGAAGTGCATGCTGAGTCTTGGTTGGTGTAGTTGGCTGCATGTACTAAGAAAATATTTCATCATTAGGTGAGATCTTGTGCATTTGAGCTGAACGATATCTCTACATCAGCTCATCCAAATGTTCTTCTGTTGGGATCATACACTATGTTGTTAGGTATGTATTGGTTCTTCATTCACAACACTAAGTTAAATTGTTATGAAAAGGCTATTGAGTACTTGGATGATGATGGAGAGGAGAATATTGTTGGGTAAGAAGAAGCCTGCATCAGTGAGAATGGTTATATCTATGCAGACAAAGTGTAGTAAAAAGAAAGGATGTGTATTGTTTGTGGTTCATATTTCTACTAACAAAGGGAAGGATGTAGAGGTTGTTGAAGTCTTGAAGAAGTAACCAGTTTTGCAGCAGTTTCAGGACATGTTTCAAGTATAGATATTAGAGTTACTGCCTCATGGGGAAGTGGAATTTTCTATTGAGTTGATGCCGGGAGCAACAACAACGTCGAAGACACCTTACATGATGAGCACTCCAAAGTTAGTGGAATTGAAGTTTTAGCTTAAGGAAATGCTTGATAAGGGATACATTAGGCTAAGTGTGTCACCTTGGGGTGCACCAATATTTTTTGTGATGAATAAGGATGGTAATCTCAGGTAATGCATTGATTACATGCAACCAAACAAGGTGATGATAAAAAAAAAGGTACCCATTGTCTTAGATTAATAACTTGTTTGATCAGATGAAGGGATCAACAATGTCTCAAATATTGATTTGAGATCAAAATATCATTAGGTATGCATCAAAGAAGAGGAAATCTTCAAGAATTATTTCTATACCAGGGATAGGAATTATGAGTTTGTAGTAGTTCCTTTTGGTTTGACTAATGCTCCAACTACTTTCATGTGTTTGATGAATAATGTGTTACATCCTTATCTGGACATGTTTGTGATATTATTCATTCATGACATATTGATATATTATAAGAATGAGGAAGAGCATGAAAAACACTTAGCAACAATGCTGAGATTGCTAAGAGAGCATCAATCGTATTCCAAACTTAGTAAGTGCAGTTTCTTTCAGACATATGTTCATTAATTGGGGAATGTTGTTTCCAAGGAAGGTATAACAGTGGACCTAGAAAATATCAGAGCTATCATGGAGTGGGAAACTCCTAGGAATGTGGAGGAGTTCATATCATTTATTGGATTAATAAGTTATTTAAGGAGGTTCATCAAGAACAACTCACTAATTTCCTATCCTATTACATCTTTGCAGTGAAAAAGAAAGATATTTGAATGGATAGAGGAATGTGAAACTAGTTTTGAGTAGTTGAAGTGATGCTTACAAAAGATCCAATGGTTATTATGGAACCATATCATAAAATGGAATAAAAGATAGATCAACAAATTGAGAAATAGCCTCTTTGAGGGGGAAACCTCCTTTACATCACATAAATGAACAATTATTGGATGATACAAATGATAAGACCTCCTTGGTATATATACAATTCTAAGGGATCAATATATAATCAGAGCCTACATAACAATAATAATGTCAGGACACAACAATAATAATAGTGGGCCTCTATGGGCCACAAAAATAAGAACATGGGGGATACATGGGCACAACAATAACAATAGGGGGCTACACTAAAAATAACACTAAGGGGGATACACTAGTATTATAGGGACCTAACATGCCCCTCTCTTTTAAAAAAGTGTTTTCCTCAATGCTTGAGTAGTTACTGATGCTTCTGTATAAAATTATCATCCACTCATATGGAATCCTCAATAGGTATGTTCTACCTCTAAATGAGATACTCTGAAATTAATTAATTCTGTAATTGCCAGGTTCTTGTTTCCATGACTGCTTTAGGCTCAAATATGATTTTTCCTTCTTCGTAAGTTTTGGCTACACTATTTGAACTGGGAGCTTGTCATCGATAACCTTCTTTAAGCATGCAACATGGAAAACTCGGTGTATGCGGGAAGATGCAAGCAAATCCAATTTGTATATCACAGTACCAATATTTTGCAACACCTTGTAAGGACCATAGTACTTTGGTGATAATTTATTATACTTCTTAGATTCTATGAGGGAAATTTGCTTGTATGGTTGTAGCTATAAAATACTGAGTCACCTACATAAAAACTTCTTTCACTGCGATGGTGATCTTCCTGTGGTTTCATTTCATTCTGTGCAAGAGTGAGGTTATCCTTTAAGATTCGAAGAAATGTGATCTTCCACTGCTTGAACCTTAGAATTTTCTCTTAAAGATGATGTGATGGATGGTGGATTATATCCATCAAGTGCCATAAATGGGGTTATTTTTGCTACAGTATGGAAGGAAGGGTTATACCACCATTCAACTAGCGGTAACCACTTAACCCATTGTGTTTGTTTATTAGATACAAAGCAATGAAGATATCCTTACAAACATTTGTTCACTATCTTAGTTTGCCGATCAGATTGAGGATGGTAAAATGAGCTATAAGCTAATTGAGTACCAAGACAAGAAAATAGTTCCATCCAAAAATTTCTATTAAAATGGGATCTCTGTTACTTACAATAATATTTTGGTTTCCATGTAGATTTTGAATTGTTTCCAAAAATGACGTTGCAACTGTACTAGATTTAAAAGGATGAGGTAATGCACAAAAGTGTGCATACTTGGTATGTATTTCAGCTACCACCATGATGACAGTCTTTCTTTCAAACTTGGGTAAAATTGTGATAAAATTCATTGAGAACTCCTCCCAACACTGACTTCGAATGGCTAAATGTTGTAACAGATCGAGGGTCTTAATTGTCTCAACTTTATTTTGTTGGAAAACCAAACATTTTGCCACAAACTTTTAAATATTTGATTTAAGGCCATCCAAAAAAAATTCCTTCTTCACCTTGTGGTAAGTTTTTAAAAATAATGAGTGCCCTCCTGGGGGGAGGTGTGCAATTCCAGAAGACTATTTTTCTTGAGTTGGGAATTCTTACAAAGATATAAGCGATCTTTGTACTATAATGAATCATTTTGCCAGCTAAATGTATTAGATATACTGGGATCTTGCTGCAACTTTTGAATGAGCGTCAACACCTTTAATAGAAATGACACAAAACAATGCTTCCACATCATCATCTTTTCTTAAGAGTGCATATGAAATAATATTTTGCTTCCCTTTTTTGTAGATGATTTCAAAGTCATAACCCAACATCTTTGTGACCCATTTTTGATGCTCTTCTAAAGATAATATTTTTTCCAAAAAGTATTTAAGTCTATCATGATCTATTTTTACCTTTAAGTTTCTTACCATTAGGTAAGGTCACCATTTCTTTAGTGCATGTAGTATTGCCAACATTTCCTTCTCATAAATAGTTTTTGTAAATACTTTCTTTTGATTGAACGACTTTAAGAAGAAATGGGTCTTCCTTCTTGCATTAAAACAACACCAATTCCATTTCCTGAGGCAACACATTATACAATAAAGGTTTTTGTGATGTCTGGCATAGCTAAGGCCAGTGCTTGGCACATTGCCTCTTTAATATGTTTCAAGGCCTTAGTTGCTTCTGGAGTTCAAGAAAATGCATATTTCTTTAGTAAGGTTGTTAGAGGAGATGCTATTCTCTGATAATTCTTAACAGACTTATGATAATACCCTATCAACTTGAGAAATCATTGAATATGCTTTATGGTTGTTAGGGTCTATCTTAACACCCTCATGAGATACAATATGACCCAAATATCCCACCTCCTGTACTCCAAATAAACATTTGGAGGTTTTTTCATATAATTGTTTTTCTTCCAATAGTTTGAGCACCCTATCAACCCGTTGAACATGATCCTTCTAATACTTTCAATAGATTAGTAGATCATCACAAAATAATAACACAAATTTTCTAAGGAAGGGTTTGAAAATGGAATTCATCAAACCTTTAAATGTGGAAGGTGCATTAGTAAGGCCAAAAAACATGACCAAAAATTCATAATGATCCTCATGAGTTTTTTTTTGTTTTTTTTAGGAATGGGAAATCTATCTTTAATAGTTATCTTTTTAAGCTCCCTATAATCTAGACACATATGCCATGATCCATCCTTCTTGTGCACCAATACTGCCAAAGTAGAGAAAGAACTTTGACTAGGTTTAATTATACCGGCCTCTAGCATTTTTGCAACCATACATTCAATTTCACTCTTTTGGGCATAGGGATATATGTAAGGTTTAATGTTTGGAGGAACACTTCCTATAATCAAATGAATAGCATGATCATGATAAAAAATAGGTGGGAGACCTTTGGGAGTATCAATTAACTTGGAATGATTGTCCAAGACTTTTTGGATATCTGGAGAAATAAATGATTTCGATGTTTGAACCTCTAGTGCACATAATTGTGCAATTACACCCCATTTTTATTTCTTAAGAATATTTTTCATGCCATTTGAGATGATTATATTTTCCGATTTCCCTGCAATACCCATTAATTCAACTTATTTTCCTTCCCAGAAAGAAATTCAAGAAAAATTCTTGAAAATTAAAAGCTATCATCCCCAAAGATTGTAACCATTGGAATCCTAGTACAACATCAACGCCACCCTTGGAATGGAAAGAATTGGAATATTAATTACATATTCACCCATGGTTAGCTTGATATTATGGCACTTTATAGAGTAGTTTATAGTTCCTCTATTTGCAACCATCACTTGAAACTATGGTGCTGGATATCTGAAGTAATTCAATTCCCTGGCTATCTTACAATGAATAAAATTATGGGTACTACCTAAATCAATCAACACTATTAACTTTTCTTCTTGATATTTCTTTCTATATTGAGATTTTTAGGAGTGGTAATTATTACCAATGCATTACAAGATATGGTCGAATTCATTTCTTCTTTATCTGGGGTTGGTTCTTGGTGTATGTCCTCCTCTTTTGATGTTTCTTGTTCCTTTTCTTTCTCCTCTTCATAATATATGTAGAATAATTTATTCATAGCCAACTTATGACCTTTAGTGTATTTGCAATCATAATTATAACAAATCCATTTTTCCCTTTTTTCCTCCAATTGTTGTGGTGTCAACCTTGCAGGTTGTGGAAGTATAGGAGCAACAACACTTCCATCTTTATAGTTGTGAGTGGTAGACTTGCTTATTGCCGTAATTTTTCTTTCAACTTTTCTTTCCACCCTGAATGCCTTCTCCAATGAATTAGGTCCCCAAACATGAACCTCATGTTGGATGTTATCCTTTAAAGTCCCGATGAAGACATCGATCCTATGCTCCTCTAGAATATCAATTACCCTGATATTCAATTTTTGGAAGGCCTCAATGTGCTTCGCCATTGAACCCTTTTGTTTGAGATTTATTAATTGGTTAAATAAGTTTTTTCTCTTTGTATCCTCATAATATGCTATCATTTCCTCTGTTAATATTGACCAAGTGACAAGTGATTTATGAGAACAAAGCTATCGATACCATACAAATTGATCAAGTTCTAAATATAAAGATGTAATGCGTCCCTTTTGTGTGTGTTGCACATCATGGAGATCAAAATATTGCTACATCTGTAGTATCCATGTTACTGGATCCTTGCTATCAAAATTCCTCATATCTATCCATGGAATGTGGTTGGTCTTAAACCCAATGTTGGAGTCTCTAAAATCATATTTCATATTATTTTTTTCATCATCCTAATGTTCATGGAGTACCTTGTCACCACTAGGAAGCATTTCTTGTAACCACTTTGTCAAACCTTCCTTCAAACCTTCCATGTCTTCTTTTAAACCATTCTTCAAATCTTCCATGTTTCCTTTCACTTTTTCTTCATGATACCATACATATTAGCTTCCATTTCATTTTTGGTTACTCTCTGCGAGAGTGAAATTTGTTGCACTTGGTCTCGTAATTTTGATATATCATGTTGCATATCTTCCTCTTCTTCATGTGTTGTAGAAGAACTTTTTAGTTTCTTACTAGGTGTGCCTATTTTGTTATTTTGAGGCATTTTTGAATCAAACAATGATATCTATGCTTCACTATTCCCTTTTAATCACTACAAACTAATTTAAAAAAAAAAGTCATGCAAAATTTAAAAAAAATACACACCTTTTTCTTGCTTTTTTGGAGCTCAATATTAAAACTGTTGTATCAATGTATTTTCAGATCTACAAGGTTTAAAACTATGAGCTATGGTATCCCTATGAGTCTTCTTTCTAATGGCACAAGTCAGACCAAAATTGGATTCTTCAAGATAATTTTATGCCCAATCTCCCATGATGAATTGATTATAGACTGTTTCAGTAGAGAGAAATTTTATGGAGTGCCACGTGTCACTGTTTCGACCTTTGGCCTTGAAAATGATGCAAGAAAAACTAAAATCCATTCAATTTTAGTCAATTTTTACTAAATTCAAATATGTTTCTCAAAGTGAAAGTTATGACGATTTTCCCAAGGTCACCTGTTTGAGACTAACTTTTGGAGAATGAGAAAACCCTAACTTCTTCGGACCATATCTCAGAAAATGTAGTGAACCAAGATTTGGAATTTTTAAAACAAGTTCAGCACGATTTCTACTCAACATGGTTGCAGTTTCAACTTCTGAAACCTCGTAGAAAAAAAGTTATAGCAGAAATTCCACGATGCTCTGTTTGCAGCAGCGAAACCCTACAATCCAAAGCTCTGATTCCAAATGTTATGTAACCAACTCACAAAATAGAAGAAAAGATACATCAACAACTTGAGAAATATGCTCTTCGAGGGGGAAACCTCCTTTACATCACATAAATGGACAATTCTTGGATGATACAAATGATAATACCTCCTTGGCATATATAGGAGTCTAAGGGGTCATAATATAATCAAAGCCTAAATAACAATAATAATGTAAGGGCACAACAATAAAAATAGCGGGCTTCTACTGGGCACAAAAATAGAATCATGGGGGATACATGGACACACCAATAACAATAGGGGGCTAAACTAACAATAACAATAAGGGATACACACTACTATTATAGGGACCTAACAGTTCTAAAGATTGCAGAATGTTGGTGCCAAATATGACCCCAATTAGAACTTGGTTCTTTTTGTCAGTTTCACCTTGTGCTTCCCTCCTAATATAGCTTTCCCTCATGTTTCTATAGCACAAAATCTCTTGCTCAAATCTTCATATTTTCCCTACATTAGACTTGTCATTATAATGATAATTATAGCTTGCAAAGGATCATTATTGCATTAAACAAAATATTTGAAATTTTAATTCTAAATTAATAATGATAAGAAAATTTATAAACATAATATATAATTATCATTATAATAATTATAAAATTTAAATTTAAAAAATTAAATTCGGCCTAATGACTGGCATTTGTTGCTCCATATATTTTAACATATCAGTCTCAATAAGGACTATGCTCACTAGATCACATCAATTGATAAGAGTATTACAAATCCTTTCGTAAATTGCCTCGTACAAGAACATTTTAAAAGATTCTTGGTGTCCATTGTTGTATGCAAACTCCATAAGTGAGAGATAATTTTCCCACTTTATTAGATGATGCATTACATATATCCTCAACATGTCTTCAATGATTTTGTATGTCCTCTCTGTTTGTCCATCCGTGTGTGGATAATGAGTTGCACTGAAGGGAAACTCTGTCCCCAAGCTTGCAAATAGTTCCTTCCAAAACTTGGAAGTGAACTGGGCATCTCCATCCAAAATGATATTATTGGGAACTCCATGCAAACTCACAATATTCTTTATGAAGATTTGAGTTGCCTCACTAGCTGAATTGGTGGAATTGACTACCAAAAAATAAGCCACTTTTCTCAACTTGTCAATGACACCATAATTGCATCATGTTTCGTAGGGGTTCTTGGAAAATGGTAATGAAATCCATGGAGATTACTTCCCACTTCAATTCCAAAATGGGATTGGCTTGCAATAACCTTGCTGGGTGTTTACATTCAGCCTTCACTTGCCGACATTCAATGAATTTAGCCACAAAGTTAGCTACTTTTTGTAACAACCTGTGGTTGATTTCCTATGTAAATAAAATAATACCAAGGTCATGGGACAGATATTCCAAGTGGAATTTTGGGAAAACACAATGATGGGTATCATTGGTGTCTATGGAAATTGGAAAAGGCAAAGAGGAATTAATTGGCATTTTATTTATGGAATAAAGGAAAATAGGAGAAAAGGAAGGTGAAAAGACACAAATTTTCATGAGGAGGGAAATTGAAGAAAAAATGAAGGCAAATGAAGAAAATAGAGGTCTCAATGATAAAAAGGTTTCCGAGGATCAATTTCTAGTCTTTTGTCAGTTTAGTTTTTGGAGCTCTCTCTTGTAATCTCTCATTTTCTCATACTCTTGCACACTTAGAGTATTCTTGGAGCATTCTTGGAGAAATTTGACATACATTTGATTTGGAGAAACGAGGCAAAGGAAAGAAGGAAAATGTAAGGGAGTAGGTGGATCAACAACTACAACTGGATTTACTTGTAGATAGCAAGTTGCATGTGTGATTTCCTTGCTAATTTATGGATGCATGTTATATGCATGTGGTTTTTTGGTTATGTGTTGTCATTGAAATATAGGATTTTCTTGGATTGACAATGGTTTTAGCCTTGCCTTTCAATTTTCTGGATAGCCATGGTGTTGTGGGTTTTTCCACTTGATTTTTTTCTAGTTGGTGCTCATAATTCCTTATGGATGTGGGTTGGAACAAACACGCTGGAATCCCTGGAACAACTTGGGTTGAGTTACTATTCCTCGAGCCTAGGTTGGGAAAATTCTCTAGAGCCCTTGGTGGATTGAGTTACTAGTCCCTGGAGCTGGGTTGAACAAACATTTTGGACTCTTGGAAAGTTGTGGGTTGAGTTACTATTTCCTGGAGCCCTGAACAATTTGGGTAGAGACTGATCTGGTTGGTGTTAGTGATGTATGACCATGAGGTGGAATCACTGGTTGAGGGTTGAGTTGGTTTGGCCTTTGGAAGCTCTGGTTTGGTTTCTTTTGGTTTATTCCATGATTTCCCACATTCATGCTTGGAATATGACATGAGGGTGATTGGATGAAAGAGAGATTTGGTTTAACTCAATCTATAGTATGGTGGTATGTGGAAGTCCCTGACTTGGTTAGTATTTTTCATAAGTTAATAAGAAATATTCTTCTACTATGATTCATGTATATTTGTAGTGAATATGTTGGTGATATCATGACTGAGTCACCATGGTTTATATGCTGGTTATTTTATGGTATATGATGTGTATCTTCTATGGTTCTTGTAATGAATTGTTTAGCTATTGATCTGTTGATGAATGCATGGACTAATAAGGGTTGTTGAAACTATGTGGAGAGGGCACATGACCTTCTCGATGATTCTTAGACGAGTCTCAGACTTTTATGATCAAATATGCATTCATGACCTATAACTTACAATTTTTCCATGAGTTTGACAAAATGCCTGGTATGTTTTCGCCAATTTAGGTTTAGTTTTTGATTCAATTTTGAATGTTTTTCTTTGTTTTCATGTCAATAATGATTTTGAGAAGTCTCAAAAAGTTTTTGGCTCTAGAGATTGACTTGGAATTGTGGCTAAGATTTTGGGACCACACCCTTTGAACTGGATAATTTGGGTCACAACCGCACTCAGGCAGTGTTGTGCATGTGGTTGGAGGACTTCAATCTCACCTAGGCCTTATGATGCATGCAATGGGGGTTTAAGTTGAGAGAAAAGAACCCCCAACTCAATGTTTGGTCACCTAGGGTGGTCCCGTGGCCCCTGAGTGTCTTGTAGCCTTGAGGAATGTTGTGAGTTTCTAGTCAGTGTTTAGTTGTAGGCCCTATTCCCTTAACTAAAGCTAGGATGTCATTTCATGTCATGGTAACTCTTCATCTCATGTCTACTCGGGTAGGTTAGTGAAATTGGGTAAATGTGGGAGGAGGTGGTTACAAATTTGTATCTGTGTGAGTTTCTGTTCTCTTTGGGTGATATCTGATACCATATATTGTTATTAGAGATTCCCAGGTTCAAACTAGGATAGCTACGTTGACAGCCTTGAGGAACTACTCAAGGTGGCTTGACGGACTGCATGAGGTGTCCCTAGTTTCTACAACCTTGAGGGATTGCACGAGGTGGATTTTACTTCACTTATATGTATTTTACTTAGTCTTCTGGCGTATATATTACTAATGTGAAGTATAATTTAACTACTCACTTTGTCACTTTCATTCTAACATAAGCATATCATAAAACATTACAAACTATGCTATCATAACATTTACTTGCAATCATTACTTCACATAACATATGGAAATAAAACATAACAATGCATATGAATACAAAATATTGCCCAAAAATTCTTCTTCTTTATTAAGATGAATCTCTTCAATACATTCAACTTCTCGACCTGCGCACACAACTGTAGGTGGTCTACACACTAAGCTACAGACCCTTCCAAGGCTTCACACACTCAGTTGCAGATCCTTTCCTTAAGGCCCAAAATGCACACTAAAAATAGAAGATACAATTACTTGTTTTCATCGTCTCTCTCATCCTCTTCGACAAAGAATTACATGTCTTTATATACACTACATTTTTTCAAAACCATGGTCCACATACCATGGGATCAACAAGAAAATCACATAAAACCTCGATACCTGTTACAAAATGAGGGGCTTCGACCCACCCCAAAGTCCCCTAGAACACCGCGCGGTAAATATAGATTCATGGTACCATGCACTTCACTCCTCAAAATGTAGAGTCTTTGACCTAAATTGGACCAAGTTGGGCCGCACCCAGCAAGCTACTTTTAGTCTTAAAGGAAAAGTAGACATTTGGTGGAAATATGTGAAGAATATCAGAGGCATTCGAGAAGAGGAGTTGGCTTGGAGTGAGTTCAAGAGAATTGTTAGGAAGACGTATCTATCTAAAAGATACTATGATGATAGGGAAAAGACATTCTATGAGTTGAAGGTGGGATGTATGAATGATGAGGAGTATACAAGCATATTCTTGGAGTTGTTGATAAATGTGCCTTACCTTAAGGAAGAGAAAGCAAAGATTCAAAGATTCATCAGTGGGTTGTCGGTATCATTCAAAGATAAGATTGAGTTTGAGGAGACTAGAACGTTGGAGGAAGCCATTAGAAATATGAATCACTGTTATGAGCAATTGAAGCACAAGACTGAGTATAAGAAAGATTGGAAATGTAATGAGAAGAATAAAGGAAAGTGGGCTACGAAGGGAAGAAAACCTGAGGATCCAGATGACAAGGAGAATGCAACACCGTACAAAAAATTCAATGCAGTTGATAGAGGACATGGATTTTAGTCTAAGGAGCATAACAAGGGTGAGGCATTAGACGAAATTTCAGCCTAAAAGTGGCCTCCTAAGGAAAAATAATAAAATAATAGTTAAAATAATAAAATAAGAGTTGTGAATTTTGGAGGGAAAAGAAGAAAACTACTTTTTTTAATTGTATTTTTGGCTTATCTCCTTATAGGGTTACTCAAATTTCATGTGTAGACACCCGTTGGATGAAAAATTAAATTCCACATCTAATGAGTACCCATTATGCATAATTTTGAGAAGACCCACATTGATAAAAAAAAAAAGTTTGCATAATGGGTACTCATTGGATGTGAAATTAAATTATGCATCCAACAAATGTCTACACTTTAAATTTGATTAAACCTATAAGGTGATAAGCCAAAAATATAATTAAAAAAAATAGTTTGTTTGTGTGTTTTTTCTTCTTTTCCCTCAAAAATATTTACATGTACCTCTTTTTAAATTTAAAGGATTTTGATTGGTTTACATATTTTGACATGGAAATTACATGAAAATTTCATGGGCACTTTTAGGCTGAAATTTCCTCTAATGGTAGGAAGCCTTTGCAATTTTGGACTTGTTGCGGGGATCATCTCAAGAGATATTTTCCACAACATAAGGGTGGTAGACTATAAATTTATAGTACTCAAAAGGAATAGACAATTAGGGACGTTGGATAGAGTATACTCATATTTATAAAACATTGGATAATAGATAGGGTGATCATCAAACTTCTGTTATCGAGATGGAAGGTAAGCTTTGTGATCATGTCATTTCTATTTTGATTGACTCTGGATCTAACTATAGTTATATCAGTCCTAACCTAGTTGATAAGTGTTGCTTGAAGAAAGAAGTGCATGCTAAGTCTTGGTTAGTGTAGTTGGCTGCATGTACTAAGAAAATATTTCATCATTAAGTGAGATCTTGTGCATTTGAGCTGAACGATATGTCTACATCAGCTCATCCACATGTTCTTTTGTTGGGATCATAAAATATGTTGTTAGGTATGTATTGGTTCTTCATTCACAAGACTAAGTTAAATTGTTATGACAAGGCTATTGAGTACTTGGTTGATGATGGAGAGGATAATATTGTTGGGTAAGAAGAAGCCTACATTAGTGAGAATGGTTATATCTATGCAGACAAAGCGCAGTAGAAAGAAAGGATGTGTATTGTTTGCAGTTCATATTTCTACTAACAAAGGGAAGGATGTTGAGGATGTTGAAGTCTTGAAGAGGTATTTGGTTTTGCAGTAGTTTCAGGATATGTTTCAAGTAGAGATATTAGAGTTATCGCCTTATAGGGAAGTGGAATTTTTTATTGAGTTGATGTCGGGAGCAACAACAACGTCGAAGACACCTTACATGATAAGTACCCCAAAGTTAGTGGAATTGAAGTTTCAACTTAAGGAAATTCTTGATAAGGGATACATTAGGCTAGATATATCACCTTGGGGTGCACTTGTATTGTTTATGAAGAAAAAGGATGGTACTCTCAGGTAATGCATACATTAGATGCAGCTGAACAAGGCGATGATAAAAAATAAGTACCCATTGTCTCAGGTTAATGACTTGTTTGATCATCTGAAGGGAGCAACATTGTTCTCGAATATTGATTTGAGATCAAGATATTGTTAGGTACACATCAAAGAATAGGACATCTACAAGAATTCTTTCCAAACTAGGGATGGACATTACAAGTTTGTAGTAGTTCCTTTCGGTTTGACTATTGCTCCAGCTACTTTCATGTGTTTGGCGAATAATGTGTTACCTCCTTATCTAGACAAGTTTGTGATAGTATTCATTCATGAGATATTGATATATTTTAGGAATGAGGAAGAGCATGCAGAACACTTAGACACATTTTTGAGATATTTATGAGAGCATCAGTTGTATGCCAAACTTAATAAGTGCAGTTTCTTTCAAAAAAATGTTCATTACTTGGGGCATGTTGTTTCCAAGGAAGGTATAATAGTGGAATCGAAAAAGATCAGAGATTTCATGGAGTGGGAAACTCCTAGGAATGTGGATGAGGTTAGATCGTTTATGGGAATAACAAGTTATTGTAGGAGTTTCATCAGGAAATTCTCATAAATTTCCTATCCTATAACATCTTTGGAGCGAAAAGAAAAGAAATTTGAATGGAAAGAGGAATGTGCAGCTAGTTTTGAGTAGTTGAAGTGATTGCTTACAAACGTTCCAGTTCTTGTTATGCAACCATCTCACAAAATAGAAGAAAATATAGATCAAAGACTTGAGAAATAGCCTCTTTGAGAGGGAAAACTCTTTTACATCACATAAATGAACAATTCTTGGATGATACAAATGATAAGACCTCCTTGGTATATATAGGAGTCTAAGGGGTCACAATATAATCAGAGCCTACATAACAATAATAATGTAAGGGCACAACAATAACAATAGTGGGCTTCTATGGGACACACCAATAACAACATGGGGGATACATGGACACAACAATAACAATAGGGGGCTACACTAAAAATAACAATAATGGGCATACACTAGTATTATAGGGACCTAACGTGCCCCTCTCCTTCAAAAAAGTGTTTTCCTAAATGTTTGAGTAGTTACTGATGCTTTTGTATAAAATTCTCATCCTCACATACGTAATCTTCAACGGGTATGTTCTACCTCTTAATGAGATACTCCGAAATTAATTAATTCCATAGTTTCCAGGTTCTTGTTTCCATGACTGCTTCAGGCTCAAATATGATTTTTCCTTCTTGTAAGTTTTGGCTACATTGTTTGAACTGAGAGCTTGTCACCGATAACCTTCTTTAAGCATGCAACATGGAAAACTAGGTGTACTCGGGAAGATGCAAGCAACTCCAATTTGTATGCCATAGTACCAATATTTCGCAACACCTTGTAAGGACCATAGTACTTGGGTGATAATTTATTATCCTTCTTAGATTCCTTGAGGGACATTTGTTTGTATGGTTGTAGCCATAAAATACCCAGTCGCCTACATCAAAACTTCTTTTACTGCGATGGTGATCTTCCTGTGGTTTCATTTGGTTCTGCGTAAGAGTGCGGTTATCCTTTAAGAGTTGAAGAAACTATTGTTGACGCTCGATGTGTTCTTCCACTGGTTGAACCTTATAATTTTCTCTTAAATATGATGTGATGGATGGTGGATGATATCCATAAAGTGCCATAAATGGGGTTATTTTTGTTGCAGTATGGAAGGAAGGGTTATACCACCATTCAACTAGTGGTAACAACTTGAACCATTGTGTTTTTTTATTCAATAGATACAAAGCAACGAAGATATGCTTCCAAACATTTGTTCACTATCTCAGTTTACTCGTTAGATTGAGGATGATAAGATAAGCTATAAGCTAATTGGGTACCAAGACAAGCAAATAGTTCCATCCAAAAATTTCCCGTGAAAATGGGATCTCTATCACTTACAATATTCTTTGGGTTTCCATGTAGCTTTTGAATTGTTTCCATAAATGCAGTAGCAACTATACTGACTTTAAAAGGATGAGATAATGCAAAAAAGTGTGCATTCTTGGTAAGTCTATCAACTACCACCATGATGACACTCTTTACTTTAGACTTGGGTAAACCTATGATAAAATCCATTGAGACCTCCTCCCAATGCTGACTTCTGGAGCATGGGAAAACCCTAACTTGTTCAAACCATATCTTAGAAAATATAGTGAACCAAGATCTGTACTTTTTACACAAAGTTCATCATGATTTCTTCTCCACATGGTCGCAATTTAAACTTTTGAAACTTCATAGAAAAAAAGTTATAGTGAAAATTCCAAGATGGCCTGTTTGCAGCAACGAAACCTTATAATCCGAAGCTCTGATTCCAAATGTTATGCAATCAATTCACAAAATAGAAGAAAAGATAGATCAACGACTTGAGAAATATCCACTTCGAGGGGAAAACCTCCTTTACATCACATAAATGAACAATTCTTAGATGATACACATGATAAAACCTCATTGGTATATATAGGAGTCTAAGGGGTCATAATACGTTCAGAGCGTACATAACAATAATAATGTAAGGGCACAACAATAACAATAGAGAGTTTCTACAAGGCACAAAAATATCAACATGGGGGATACATGGACACAACAATAACAATAGGTGGCTACACTAACAATAACAATAAGGGGAATACACTAGTATTATAGGGATCTAACCGTTCTAAAATTTGCAGAATGTTGGTGCCAAATTTGATCCCAATTAGAACTTGGTTCTTTCTGTCGGTTTCACCTTGTGCTTCCCTCCTCATATAAATTTCCCTCATATATCTATAACACAAAATCGCTTGCTTGAATCTTCATCTTTACTTTGCATTAAGCTTATCATTATAATGATCATTATAACTTGCAAAAGATCATTATTCATTAAATAAAATATTTTAAATTTTATTCTTAAATTAATAATAGTGAAAAATTTAAAAATATAAATTATAATTTTTTTTTGGTGTGGTTCACGGATACCTTGGTCATGGGGTGGCCGCTACGTCTACGAAATATCTGCGCTGATCAACCTGGAAGGAAATCAAGCCCCACGACCAATAACTAGACCTAAACACTAAGGCCTTTCAGGGAGAATTGATCTTGTGAACCTCCCACTTAGTGAGGCACTGATTTGACTGATTGAGCTAACCTTGAGCTAATATAAATTATATTATCATTATAATAATTATAAAAATTCAACTTAAAAAATAAAAAATTAATTATTTAATATATCCAAAATACAAAATTATTATTAAAATTATACAAAAATTAATAATTAAAAATTAAACCAATATTAAATAAAACAAAATTACATATAAACCTTCTATAAATTAAAAAAAACCAGTTTAAATAACACAAATCAAGATTTCACCTCAAATTTTTTCCGCTGGATTCCGACACTGGAAAATCCAAAAAGTCGCACTAAAGACAACTCCCTTTCTATTACTTATGCATCTGTTTAAAATGCGTTAATTTTTTATATCTTTATACATGTATATTTTGGATTTTATTCATTTAAATTCAGAATTTTATCTCTAATGGTTGGGTGGAGACTGTGCAACTTTTGCAACATAAGAAGCATCTAAGGGAAATTTATTAAAGACTTTAGTAATTTGAAATTATTTTCACGTTGAGTACTCTGAAAAGTCAATTTACACATTGAATATATTTTTAAGCTAATGCTTCTTTTTAGTTAGAGAACAATTCACTATATTTTACCAAAGTAAAAATCAAATTTATTTTATAAAGCTACATGAAATGATTTTATGGGGAGAAGGGTGAGTTTATATTTGAATTTTATTTATCATTTATTTTACATTTGAGAACAATTTCACATATTTTATTTTTAAGGCATGAAAACTATTAAGAAGGCTAATTTTATGAGAGATATGAGTGAAAGTTCATTTAAATGATGAAATACATATCTCATTTAGATAAATTTATTATTCTTAATGTAATTATAGTTTGGAAGTTTTGAGAACGAAATGGGAAACTAAATCGCAACCATACAAAAGAAGATTCAAACACTCATTTGAGGGGTTGGATAGGGGACCAATTGAAGGTGGTGCATTGGAGATGAAGACTTATCATTTTTTACGGCCATAATGCACTTGTTACAGTGGTGTTGCTCATGGTGACTCTGAGGATTTTAATTTTGATAATATCATAATATCATAATTCATTCATTTCTTCATTCTTTTTTTATGTGTTTTATTTATGTGAGGTTTTATTCACTAGTTCATCCTATAGGTGATTGATATAACATGATTATTCAGTAAACTCTAATGATACATGCTATCTAGGGTTTATTTTCAAAGTAAACTTGGATATCATTAAAAAACCAATCATTTTAATTTATTCATTTTTTTTTCTTTTATTTTTTTTCTTCATTATTTACTACATTGGAATATGTAAATGATTGAGAATACTTAGGTTTGATCAGATTCTCAAATATTTCACACATTAATTTGATTTTATATTTTCTCAAATATTTATTATTAGAAATAATTTATTCAAATTTTCTAATTATTTGTGAAGGGTAAACTAATAGTGATACTTGACGTCTTATTACTTTAACCTCATATTTCAATTAGATACATTTAAGCCAATTTACTTTAATTTCTTTCTTTTTCCTTTTATTTTAAATACTAACCCTAATGTTGTGTGTGAGTTATGATGTATTAATTTAAAACCACATATTCAGTCATTAATGATATATTAATTTAATAAGTCTCATGTGTTATAAGCCTACCACCTATCTTTCCCAAAAAAACCTTATTTTGTATATAAAACACTATCATTAATCTGACCCAATCATTTTGCTTTAAAGAACATTTATTTAATTAATATTACTACGAGGGAATAGCCCCCATGGTAAAAGGGAGGCCAACCCTTGTCACTTAAAGTGGGAGGATTCTTGGAATCCTCAGTGAATGTCTTCTTAGGTTGTTGGCAATTACCAAGACAATCCAAAAATCAACATTCGTTTGGCATCGTTGCTGGGTAACGAATTGTCAAGATTTTGTTTCCTCTGGTGACTGAGTTATTGATTAAATTTGTGATCCGTTGGTGGACAGGGTCATGAATGTATGCACCTTAAATGGTTTAAAGTAAATATTTCTTGTTTATTTGTTCAATTGGCGACTCCTTAGTTATTTAACTAGCTCATTTTTGTTTCAATGGATTCTTTATGGATTTCCTCGCACTTTGCTCCTTTGAATCTTTCTAACATTGCAGGTTTTCCACATGAGTTACTAGGAAAATTTGAGAATCAACACAGATCCAGATAAAGAATTTGTGATATGTACATATTATTGCAAGAGAGGACTTGGTGGAGTCCTAATGTAGGAAGGATAGAGGGTATGCTATGAGTCAAGGAAATTGAATGCACAAGAGAAAAATTATGTGACTCAAAATATCAAGTTGGCAACTATCATTCATGCATTAAAGATGTGAAGACATTATCTTCTTGGCATAAGGTTCATCTTGATGAGTGATCACAATGGGATGAGGTACCTATTTGAACAACCTAATCTGAATGCCAGACAATCTAGATGGTTGACTACCCTCAGGGAGTTTGACTTTGAGATCAAGTACATTAAGGGTAAAGAGAACAGGGTTGTAGATGCTCTTAGTAGAAGAGTGAAGGTAAATCTTATTGCAGCTATGAGTTCATATGGGATAGACTTGCAGGAGCAGATCTTGCAGGAAGGACAATAGGATGACATGTACCAACAACTTAAGCATAGGTTACAACAATAGGGTTTAGTTGAACAAGATGTGGATTATCATCTCATGATAGATGGTTTGGTCAGATTTAGGGATAAGATCTATGTTATGGACAACAATGATCTCAAAAATATTATCTTGAGGGAATTTAATTTCAAACCATATTTAGGTAACCTGGGATATCATAAGACATTGAAAACAATTAAGAAGTTCTACTATTGGATGAACTTGAAGAAAGAGGTGGCTGAGTATGTCACAAAATGTTTGGATTGTCAGCAGGTAAAAGTAGTGTAAGCATCCAGGTGGTTTATTGCAGCCGATTTAGATTCTAGAGTGGAAATGGGAGATCATTTCCATGGAGTTTGTTACAATTTTTCCAAGGACATTGAAGAAACATGATTCTATTATGGTTATGGTTGGTTGAACAAGGTAGCTCATTTCATCGTAGTTAAGTCTATGAACTTAGCTAGTGACATAACTCCAATTTTCATTAGGGAGATAGTGAGGTTACATGGTATCCCTAGGAAGGTTGTTTCAGACGGAGATACCAAGTTCATTTATAGGTTTTGGAAAGAGTTGTTTGTAGGTTTGGGGACATAGTTATCTTTTAGTACAACTTACCATTCATTGATTTAGATCTTGGGGGGAGGCCCCCAAGATCTAAAAAATTGAAATGTCAGAAGAAAAGCAAAGAACACATAGTAAACAAAACCACAAAGAAACGTTTTATTAAAAGAAAGAATAATTGTAAAAGTTACATTGTGGTGGACCATCTGTCCTTTTACAAAATGCAAATTGTTACTTATAGCCTTTTTTAGTTACAATACCACTGGTAAAGTCCATGGGTGGGTAAATACCATGGGTGGATGCCACTTACAATACCATGGGTAAGTTCCATGTGTGGATGAATAACATGGGTGGATAAATACCATGGGTGAATGAATACAATGGATAGATTCTACTTAAAATAGCATGGGTGGATGAATACCATGGGTGGATGCTACTCTCCATTCAGATCATTCCCCCCCTTAAGAAGTAATGGTCCCCATTGTGTGAAGTTCCCTCATGAGAAGCCTTTGTTGAATATTAAGAGCCACTGAAGAGAAGGGTTTTGTATGGTTAATCCATAACCATGATGAATGAAGATCTGATGATAGAGATACCCTGTAATGATTGTGACCAATTGTGATAATAACAATGTGTGTCCTAGAAAATGGACTTCGACGAAGTGTGGGTTTGTGGATGACCCATAACCATGACAAATGAAGGTCCGAGGATAGAGATACCCTATAATGCTTGTGACTAACTGTGATGCCTAGAAAATTTACTTCGATGATAAGGGTTTTGTGCGGTTAACCCATAACTTTGGGTTTGTGGGTGACCCATAAATGTAATGCTTGTCAGTTTTCTTGGTAACAACATGGTGGCTTGTATGGTAGATTATCATATCCAATGAGATGTTGTAATTTTTTTTCACATTATAGACCTCTTGTTGCAACTTTGTTGATAACTTCTGATACAGGTGATGAAATAAAATTCCATCCAAGACCACTGAGGTATTGAAGAGATATTTCCATTGATATAAGACACTTGAACTTTGATGGTCTATGGAGTGAGAAGATGATTCCAGAAATTCATGGTACGTACGACCATGCAACATTCTAGACATGTGTAACTTTGATTTCTCATATCTCTCAAACCAAGTAACGAAATCAAATTCTGTAAAAAACCCATTTGAGCGAACATAAAATAATTTCAAATGAGATATTTTTCAAACTTCTTAAATTCTCTGTGGATGTTGTAACACTTGCATGAATTTTTCTGAAGATTGTTGCAAAACTTTAGAACTGAAATATGCTTCAAATCCTCATTCCCATGGAGGTGTAACATGAAGCTGATACCACTAATCCAGATATTTGTGGGAGAACCCCAAGATATCAAAAATTGAAATGTCAGAAGAAAAGAAGAGAATTCACAGTAAACAAAACCACAATTATTTATTTATTTATTTATGAAAATAGAGAATAACTATAAAAGCTACATTGTGGTAGACCATATGTCCTTTTACAAAATGCGACTTGTTGCTTATAGTATTTTTTAGTTACAATACCATGGGTAAATTACATGGGTGGGCAAATACCATGGGTAGATGTCACTTACAATACCATGGGTGGATAAAGACCATGGATGGATGCCACCTACAATACCATGGGTAAATTCTAAGTGTGGATGAATACCATGGGTGGAAAAATACCATCGGTGAATGAATAGCATGGATAGATGCCACTTAAAATACCATGGGTGGATTTCACTTTCCAGTTAGATCATCCGTAGATAGATGGACAAACAAATAGGGTCAACAAGATTCTTGAGGACATGTTGATGATGTATGTCATGCATCATCAGGAGAAGTGGGAAGATTATCTTCCAATAGTTGAGTTTGCTTATAACAATGGCTATCAAGAATATTTGAAGATGAATTTGTTTGAGGCACTTTATGGGAAAATTTGCAATACTCCCATCAGTTGGGGTGATCCAGTGAACATGTTATTGATTGAACCGAATATGTTGGAAGATATGGAAAACAAATGCAGGTTATCAAGAAAAATCTAAAGGAAGCACATGACAGGAAGAAGAGTTATGTAGATCAACACAGGGTATTTAAGGAGTTTCAGGTTGGGGAGCATGTGTACTTGCACATCAATCCCAAGAGGATCTCCTTCAAGATTGGAACATGTGCCAAGAAAACACCTCGGTATTGCAGGCGTTTCAAGATCCTTGAGAGGATTGGACCAGTGGCCTACATACTTGCACTACCTCTGATAGTGAAAGTACAAGATGTTTCCATGTTTCATTGCTTAAGAAGTATGTAAAAGATGTTGATCATGTGATTGACTAGTTTGTATTGTAAGTGGATCCCAAGGATAATTCCAGCCAGGACCTTAGTGCATTTTGCAGTGAAAGATTCTCATGCTCCAGAATCAAGCAATTGAGCAAGTTAAAGTGTAGTGGAAGCACTTTGGGCTTGATGAAGCTACATGAGATATGACTGATTAGATGTGGACGGCTGATCAAATGCAAGATATGTATCCTTCTCTATTTTCTAGTTGAGTAGATGTATTTTGATACATGTTTTGATGTTGTGTTTTGGTTATGTCTATATATGCATTTTTATGTAAATACTACATCAAGATGTGCTCTAAAGCTCCAATAAGTGGTATGGTGCTTATGGTATGATGGTCATGGTCTCATAAGTATGATATGATGTAAATGATGCATCAAGCTATGTTATAAATCTCCATGGGAAACATGTGTTTTGGTGGGTTATAAATGTCATTGAACACCAAGGATGGTGTTCCCCCAAGCGGGAGGGGTTTGTAACAACCCCTGGTTAATTTTGTATGTAAATAAAATAAGACCAAGGTCATGGGACATGTATTCTAGGATGAATGTTGGGAAAAACAAAATGATGGGTATCATTGGTGCTTAATTTATGGCTATCGAAATTGGCAAAGGCAAAGAGACATTACTTGCCATTTTATTCATGAAATAAAGAAAAATAGGAGAAAAGGAAGGTGAAGAGACAAAAATTTGCACGAGGAGGGAAATTGAAGGAAAATGAATGAAAATGAAGAAAATAGAGGCCTCAATGATAAAAAGGCTTATGAGGATCAATTTCTAGTCTTTTGTTAGTTCAGTTTTTGGAGCTCACTCTTCTACTCTCTCATTCTATCATACTTTTGCACACTTGGATTATTATTAGAGCACTTAGAATACATTGGATTTGGAGAAAAAAGACAAAGGAAAGAAGAAAAGTGCAAGGGAATAGGTGGGTCAACAACTATAGTCGGATTTCTTTGCAAGTAACAAGTTGCATGTGTGATTTTTTTGCTGATTTATGGATGCACAACATACACATGTGGTTTTCTTGTTATGTGTTGTCATTGGCATGGAGGATTTTCCTATATTAACAATGGTTTTAGGCTTGCCTTGCCATTTCATGGATAACCATGGTGTTTTGGGTTTTTCCACTTGATTGTTTTTTGGTTGGTGGTCAGAATTCCTTATGGCTATGGGTTGGAAGAAATGCTCTGGAAGCCCTAGAACAACTTGGGTTGAGTTACTAGACCTAGAGCCTAGGTTGGGAAAAATGCTCTGGAGCCCTTAGTGGTTTTAGTTACTTGTCTCGGGATCCGGGTTGAACAAACGCTCTGGAGCCTTATAAGGTTTTGGGTTGAGTTACTAGTTCCTAGAGCATTGGACAACTTGGGTAGAGACCAATCTGGTTTGTGTTAGTGATGTTTGATTGTGAGGTGGAATCAATGAATGAGAGTTGAGTTGGTTTAGCCTTTGGAAGCCTTGGTTTGCTTTTGTATTTTTTTATTCCATGATACCACATTCATGTGTGAAATATGGTGCGAAGGTGATTGACTAAAAGAGAGATTTGGTTCAACCCAATCTATGGCAAGTGGTACGTAGAAGTCCCTAACTTAGTTAGTATTTTTCATAAGTTAATAAGAGTTATTATTCTATTATGATTCATGTTTATTTGTAGAAATTATTTTGGCAATGTTGTGGCTGAGTCGCCATGGTCTATATGTTGGTTATTTTCTGGTTATATGTTGTTTATATGATGTGTATGTTCTATGGCCGTTATCATGAATTGTTTAGCAATTGATCGATTGATGAATGTATGGACTAATAAGTGTTATTGCAGATATGTCGAGAGGGAATAGGGCCTTATTGGTGATTATCAGATGAATCTTAGACTTTTATGATCAAATATGCATTCATGACTTGTAGCTTACATGTTTTCCATGTGTTTGACAAAATGCCTAGTATGTTCTGTTCAGTCTAGGTCAAGTTATTTATTCGAGTTTGAATGTTTAACAATTTTTTTCATGTCAATAATGATTCTAAGAAGTCTCAAGAAGTTATGGGTAGTGTTCTAGTGGCTTACTTGGAATTGTGGCTCAGATCTCAGGATCATACCCTTTGAACTTGACAATTTGGGTCACAACCACACTCATGCGGTGTTGTGTGTGTGGTTGGAGGCCTTCAATTGAGCCCAAGCCTTATCATGCATGCCTTTTGGGGTTAAGTTGTGAGAAAAGAAACCCTAGATCAAATTTTGGTCACTTGGGGTGGTACTTTCGCCCCCGAGTGTCCTGTAGCCTTGATGAATGTTGTGAGTTGCTAGTCGGTGGTCAATTGTAGGCCCCACTTCCTTAGCTGGAGCTAGGAGTTTGGGTCATGTCATAGTAACTCTTCATCTCTTGTTTACTTGGGAAGGTTGATGAAATTGGATAAATGTGGGCAGAAGTGGTTACACTTCTCTTTTCAAATTTGGTCAATAATAGAACCTCTTAGTGGCCATGAGGGTCTTTTAGTATCTCAGGTGGCCAGAATATGGCGTAGCACGAAATTCTCTCATTATGAGTATCTTAAAATCAACGTTGTTGGGCACACATATTTTTTTCTTGAATCCGACTTTTCCATCATCTGAGCGATGATATTATTCATCTTCTCCACCATATTTCTATAGTTTTTCTTTTATTTGTTGATATTTCTCATCATGCTGCTTAATGTTTTTGATATTTTCTTCAATATCAGTCACATAAGAGCTTATGGCTGCTAAATGATTTAATTGCACCATCCTACTGAGTGCATATTCTACCTTGTTTTACTAGCCCTTTATGTATCTTATTTCAAAATCAAATTCACTGAGTGTGGCTAGATATCGAGTTTGCCTTGCATTTAACTTGGGATATTCAAATAAATACTTCAACCCTCCATGGTTTGTCATGAGTGTGAATTTTCTTTTGATGAGGTAATGCCTCCACATCTTTAGTGCATGGATAATGATATCTAGCCCCATATCATGAGTCACATAGTTTGCCTCATGTTCATTTAACTTTCATGACTCATAACAAACTATTCGTCCCTCCTACATCAAGGCTCCACCGAGCCTCTCCTTTTAGGCATCTGTGCACACAATGAAATCTTCCTAGGATCTGGTATTCTTAATACTGGTGAATTTGTGAGAAAATGATTCATCTGTTCAAACATTTCTACACATTTAACTGTCCACTCAAATTTATTTCCTTTCCTCTGCAAGGATGTGATAAGATGGACTATATTGGAAAAGTTTATGATGAACACTTGTAGTAGCCTTCCAACCTCATGAATGGTATGATATCATTCAAGTTTCTTCAGTGTTGGACACTCTGTTATGGCCTTTATATTTTTTGGATCAACTGATATCCTCTCCTTAGAGACAATGTCTCCCAAATAATGTATCTGTGATTAGAAGAATTCACACTTACTAAGCCTTTCATAAAGCTTGTGTTCTCTCAATATATGTAGTATTGCAACTAAGTGCTTTTCATGTTGCTCTTCAGTGCTTTAATAGACCAATATGTCATCAACAAAGACAATCACAAATTTTTCCAAATAGGGACATAACAGACTATTCGTTCAACACATGAAAGTGGTAGGGGCATTAGTAAGCCCGAAGAGTACTAGTGACAAATTCATAATGGCCATATCTTGTCCAAAATGCAGTATTATAAATATCCTCTTCCTTAATTCACACTTGATGATACCATAACCTCAAATTGATCTTGGAGAAGATCACTTCCTTTCAATTGGTTAAATAATTCATCAATCCATGGTAATAGATCCCTATTCTTTATAGTCACTTTGTTCAACTTCCTATAATATATACATAATCTAAGTGTACCATCCATTTTATTTATGAACAAAAATGGTGCTCCCCATGGAGACACACTTGACATTATATAGCCTTTGTCCAACATTTCTTTAAGTTGTAATTTCAACTCAACTAGTTCACATGTACTCATCATATATTGTGCTTTGGATGCTAGTGTTTCTCTAGGCATCAATTCAATAGATAATTGACCTCTCTGTGAGGAGGTAATCCAAGAACTTCTGCTGGAAATACATTTTCATTTTGTTGTAACACCAGATATTGCTTCAAAAATTTTCTTTCCTTCTCTTCATCGCTTTAAGTGTCTTTTTCATTGATGGAAATTTGCACAACAAATAAAATGCATCCCTTCCTACTACTTCTCTTAGTTTGCATGGATGTGATTAGTCTCATATAAGTAGGCTTTAACTTCCTTTGCAATATCTTCCTTTATCCATGCTCATCGAGGCAATTGATTGACTTCTCAAAATAATCAACTTTGGTCATGTGCATATAACCTATCCATGCCCAAAAAATTGTTGTATGCACCCAATTGTAGCACATTGACGTTTTCTGTTATTGGCATCCCATTTAATTCAATTAGGAATACCTTCACCCAATATTCGACCTTCTTATTTATTGCAATGGATAATTGAACTAGCTAGGATTCCTTATGAGGTTCTTGGTTCAAATGACATCATTCCACCAACATTCGGATAAAGTAGCTATAATTAGAATAGGGGCCAATCAAAACAAAAATAGTTTGATTGAAAATCTTAATTTCCATCTCAATTATGGAATCCTGATGATCTATCTGTCGATTATCTAGTGCCACATAGATCCATGGAATACCACATGCCACATATCCCACAATATATGATTCTTGTGTGTTTCACAACCTCAGACCAATGTGTCTGCACTGGGGAAATCCTTCATCAAGTTGTTTCCTCCACATGTGCAATACGTATATGGAACTTTCCCATAACTCTTGGTTGCTTCTTGAGCAAAGTGATCCTTGCCTACAATACTGAGCCTTCATTGACTCTCTTGAGTATAAGGGGAGGTATGCAATTCCTTAATCACTTTCTTCCTTTTCCCCTTGAATTTGGTATTGATTTTTGACCTCCAATCAGATTTAAATTCTGACATGTGTTTGGATTGAGAATAACAATGTTTTAGCTTTTTAATGGCATAATTTATTGTCCAAGTCTCATGGATCTCAATTCAATCTCTATATAATAGAGGAAACCCACTAATAAAACTCTAAAGCTTTTCCTTCTCATCTTTAAGATATGACACATATCTCAATAACTCCAGGAACTTGGTGACATATTATTCATTCGACATTTGTCCCATCCTGATTTTATAAAATTATTTTTGTTTATTGTCATAGTAGTTATCTAATTAATATTTTTCTCTAGATATTCTTTCAAATTCATTCCAATTCAAGCCCTCTTCAATTATGTCTCTGTCATTCTTCACGTATTCCCACCATATGTCTGCTTTTCCTTTTAGGCTATAGGTGGCTACCTTTTCTTTCATGTTCTCATAATAGTTATGGATTCTAAATAACTTCTTCATTCCAAGCAACCAAGATTTTGAATATTCATATTTATTCATCTCTCAATAAAATTTGGGTGGCTCGACCTTCTTAAATTCCTTGTGTATATGGTCCCCTTTCTCTATTTATATGATGGTGATGATATCTCCTGGTAGCAGAACTAGAGTATCTACTAGAATGATGTCCACGAGTGCTAGTTATTCTCTTTGGAGTTCTTAAAGGTGCATTCCCTATTACAGTGTATTTACATTCATTTCTATTCCTTCTCCTAGACTTGCTAACATCTACCCCATTTGGTCTCTCTTTTGAATCCAAAGGGCTCTACTTGTCTCTGTGACTAGCTCCCCACTCATACTACCTCTATCTTTGCAAAGTTGAGGGGTTACACAATATGATTGGATTTACCTCAACTTGCTTTTCCCGATCCCTTACCATCTTTTCATTAGCTTCCTTGTATCTCTTGATCTTGGTCCTTAGGCTCTTTTAGGTATCCATCCAGTCAGGAGAGTTTTCCCCTCCCCCTTGGCTAACTGGTATTTCTTCTTCATTTGTCCTTAATTATTCATATCCATGTTGTGATTGAATAGAGATATATTTCACCATTCCTATCCTCATGCTCTAATCCTTAGTGTCTTCTTGTCTTATATTATGTGCTATCACACACACACACACACCACTATTTAATTTAACAAAATTTAAGAACATGAAAAATGTTATCAACTTGGACCATTTGTGGAAATCTGCTAGTGTAAGGGAAGCTAAATAATATATTTTAAGTTAGCACATCAATAATAATGAAATCATATCAATCATTAGTGTTATACTAGATACTCAAATAACAAGGTAAGAAAAACATCCACACATGCAATCAGTTAATCACATACCGAATTTTAACACCTAAACATTAGCTTAGTTAATTTTCTAAAAATCATTATAAGACCTCTTGCTCCATTAACCTTGTAATAGAGTACCAACTTATCTTGGTCATGATAGAGCCCATCCAATGCAAGTGTTTAATCTTGATGCTTTTTACAACTATGTAACACACACCCCTCCTAATTCCCGCAACAAAACATGCTAGAAGGAGATGGTCACTACGTTGACTCGAGAGGGCCATCGTAGTGTTATGGAAATGGGGTCTAAAATTTTTGATCTTTTTCAAGTCGCTTGAAAAATCCATATGGATGATTTTATCACATTTGTCTTGTCAAGATGATTCCGGCGATATAAATTTTGTCCCAATTCGAACTCTGGATTGAGAGATATGACCACCTAAACTTAAAACAAATGGTGGAATGTTATTAACCCTCCACATGCCACCCTCGTAGTGCCCTCGCGACCACCAAGCCAACCTCTTAACACCGCTTGGAAATAAAATACTGTCTTTCGAACATTCATAGCATGGACCACACATTTAAATGTGTATACATCTATAAGTTTATGTTTAATTGATAAGCCATCCACTAACGAAGATTTTCCCATTTCTCGAGTTTTGTTACTTGACCTTTACCTCATGTGCACTTCCCTAAATTAATCTGAGGTTGGTCTTCTGAGTTGACTTCTGTCATGGGTCTATCTATTGACAATGTTGGAAATCTTCCAACATAAGGGAGTCTCCCTAATATTAAGTCCCAATTAGACCTCACATCATTTGTGATAGGAGCCCGATCCAGGAAATTAGCCGAACTGCCATTACAATGATCTTAAAGATTTTCCTTGGTTGCAATAGCAACATAAGAGATCATATACATAAATTTTGAGATAAGAAATTAAATTAGCCTTGTGAAACACTAATTACAAAGTATACAAGGCAATTTCACAGAAGGGAAAAGAAAGAGTGAGCCTTTTGGAAGAAAATTAATAGTACTATCTTAAAAAATACACACATGAGCATAGAAAGAGTCATTAATTAACCTCCAAAATAGTTCAAAAAGTAACAACGATCATGAACGCAAGCAAGAATGCACATTCAACTAGATGTATACCAATCCAACAAAATAGTTCATTTTCTTTAGCACACATAAACACAAACATATATCGTAAAATAATAGTATTACAACATCCGTGACACATGCATGAAAGTGCGTCAAATTTGAGAGCTTCAAAACATTAAGTGAAAGTTCCAAGACACACAATTGCAATGATGCATCACTAGCCCCAATAGTGGAACATTAAGCCACCACTTTCTCCTCCAAAGAATGATCTTCTCTCCTATGCTAAGCTAAATAAGCCAAGGTGAAAAGTACCTTTAATGAGTTATGGGGGTTTATTTATAAAAAATGAAGTGACCATTCACCTCCCATGTGATCCTTGACCTCCCTCATGACTCTTGAGCTCCCATATGACTCCTGAGATCTTACATGACTCTTGGAATTCCTAGTGACTCTTCACATTCCATGTGTGATCCTTGGGCTTGCACGCATTTTACATTTTCCAATTTTTAAAATTACATAATTACATTCCACCACGAATGTGGCAAAAATACATAGAAAAAATAACATTTTTGTGTTCACACTTTGAGAAGCTACAATTTGGAGATTATGACATGGGAATTAATTGTAATGTATCAATTGCAAGTTCTTCTCTTTGTTGCTATGTCTTCAAATATTCATGATTGATCTAATATGTGCTTCCTCTTCACCCTCCAAAGGGTTTGGATAAGTATTGAAACCTTCTAAGTCAACATGATTTTCCATCTCTTTGTTGTGGTCCAAGATTCTTTACTCCTACATGATAGCATACTTGTGTCTTATCTCCAAAAGTGTACTATTGTAACCTCTTCTTGATGGCCTCCTTGAACTTCATCTATGATCCAAAATGGTTATTGGATAAGCCTCTAAGTCTAAAAGACTTCATATAAGAGGTAAAAGGTGCTAAAGGGCACAAATCCTTTGTAAATCCAAGTCAGATAAAGAAAAGGGTCAAAGGCAGAGTTTTATATAAATATCACATCGGAAAGGTCCCAAAGGGAGGAATTAAATCGAAGGCTTAAGGCTCCCCGATTTGCAATCTCCGACATATCGCATTGGAGGTAGACTGCCATATGTTATTAGAACTTGGGTGAGATGATTTGTGATTGCAATAAAGCGGATCGACTATTGGTGATGTATATTGCATCAGAGCTGGCTATGGGATGTTGTTTAGACCTCGGGCCGTTGGGAAATGCAACTGCGAAATATCGATGAGATCAGTGATCGGATTGCAACAAATACAAAGGTCCAGTGCACAAGTGACTTGCGATAGTGCGATGAGTGATGAAGTGATCGTATCTCGACCATTGGATTGCGAGCTTGATTAGACAGTGGAAATTTTATGGGGAATATTGCATTGCTATTGTGTTAAGTCCATGCACTTGGAACTCCCACTTGTGCGATCATGATTTGCAATGACAGGACGGACCCGAGAGGGATATAGATGTGATTGAAGGCCATTTGAAGTCTGGGCTTAAGGCCCATGATATGTTTTGTGTGCATTTTCCTATGTATTTATGTTATTTAGCTATTTCGGCCAGAGGAAGGCAAAGTGATCGAGTGGCCATGCACGACGATTCCTTTCCATTTGTAAATGGATTCTTGTAATGAAATATTCATTCTTCAATGATGGAGGTGACTGTAACTAATGTATTACAAAAAGCGTAAGGATCTCAATTGACAAGGTGGTTGAAGGTTGCTGAGATTTGCTTGGAGGTTGAGCGAACCACTGATAACACAGAGAGGCATAGTCATTCTTAGGAGAAGCGTAAAGAAGCCCAAGAGGCTCATAGATGCTTGAATGTTGAGTGTAAAGCCCAGAGGAGGCAGTCTACAGAGTCTGGGTGACTCAGAAGCAGAGGGTCGCTTGGAGGTCGAGCGAAACTAGAAGCTCGTGAAAGATGAGAAGCCATGAGAGGTTGGGGTGATAACAAAGGGGTGATTTCTCAGAAAGCCGAGAGCTAGAGCCAAGAGCCAGAGTCGAGAGCCAAAGCTGAGAGCCGGAGACAAGAACCAAAGTCGAGAGCTAGAGCTGAGAGCTGGAGCCGAGAGCCAAGGGCCGAGAGCCAGAGCTGAGAGCTGAAGTTGAGAGCCAAGAGTCGAGAGCCAGAGTTGAGAGCTAGAGCCGAGAGCTAGGAGCCGAGAGCTAGAGCCAAGAGCCAGAGCTAAGAGGTAGAGCTAGAGCTGAGAGCCAAGAGCCGAGAGACAGAGAGCCAAACAACCAGGGATAAAGATGGAATTCTAAGCCCATGAGCTAGAGCCAAGAGCTAGAGCTAGAGTCGAGAGCCGAGAGCTAGATTCGAGAGCCAAGAGCCGAGAGCCAGAGAGCCAAACAGCCAGGGATAAAGATGGCATTCTAAGTCCATTGGTTCAGTTGTAAACCTATGGAGTTGAGTGTGGAACTTGTCAGAGAATTTAAGCCATAATCCCAAAGAGCCTAGTAGAGTTGACTACAACTCACGGAGACGTAGCCCAAGAGGTTTGGGTGACATCCTGATTATATTGCTGTTATGTGTATGATGTTTATTTGCTGCATTGCATTTACTGTTATATGTTTAAATATCAGTTTAAGAAAATGAACTCAAGAACTTGAATAATTAAAGGAAAACAAAGCATACACCTATTTCAAGTTCTTTTAATTCTGCAAATTATCAATCATAAGCATAGATCTTGGGAATATATAAGCTTTGGAGCGGGAGAGGTTATTGTACGTAGACAAGAAGCCTTTAGGTCCCCATTTCAGATCAGGTGGTATCAGAGCATCAGGTTGATTAACCCCACCTTCAAAGAAGGTGGTATCATAGGTGGTTATATCAGAGATGGTTGTATCATGAAGCATGTTGTATCATGATGCAAGTGGCATCAAATCAGAATGCTTGGTTGACTTGAAAGGTGTTTGATTGTTTGTAAACTAACTATTGTTTGAGTTTGCAAAGGATCAGGTAAAGCTATTGATAGCTAAGTCCAGGAGAGGACAAGAAGGAAGAAGGGCTAAAGGCATTCTTCTTATCCCAAAGGACCTCAAAGCAATTCTTGAAGCACAAGAGATTCTTTGATGATGACATGAAGCAAGACTTGTTCACCATGATGGATATGGTAAGAGAAATGTATGAGGATGGAAGGAAGACCATCATACTTAGAGAGTAATTGAATTCCATGAAGGAAGAGAAGCAGTTGCTTTCTGAAAAATTGTAGGAAATGGAGAGGCAACTTCATATTGTAAATATGAACCTGAAAAGGATGCATGGGTTGGAGACATAACTCCTTGTTGCCAAAGAAGCCTTGGTCAAGTATCAGCTTGAAGAAGAGGTAAACAATTCTTGTTTGTCTTCAAATTCTTCTAAGAATGTTTATATTGGTTCTTTTGAAAAATATACTAGAGGTATAGGTTCCATGTTAATGCCCAAAATGGGCTATGAAGGAAAAGGATTGGGCAAATATGCATAGGGTATTGTTGAACTAATAATGGTTGAGGAAAGGCCTAAGTATTTGGGTCTTGGCTATGGACAATCTTATGGAGAGAGTTCCAAAGCTGCCATGAAGACAATTGAAACAGTTCCAAGAAGGAGTTTCATTTCAAGTCTTCTACCTCAAGAGTGTGAAGATTGTATTCATGGCAATGCAATAGCTTGAAACATCGTTTGTAGGAAGAAGATGTTCATAAGCATGCACTTGAACCAGAGAGTTGTGGAAACTCTGAAAGCAGTGAAGAGATTGATGGTGTTCCAAAAGGAGCCAATTCTTCATTCAGTTCACCTCCTCATGAAAGTAAAAGAGGTGAAAGAGAAAGGTATAAATCTAGTTCTAATCATATTCCTTTTGATTATGTTAAGCATGATAAATTTCCATAAAAGAGTGGGAAAAGAATTGCATGTTCCTTTTGTGGTTTGTTTAACCATAATGTTTCTATATGTTGGAAGAGAATGGCCACATACCGAAAACTTTTGAAGGAAAAGAAGCAAAGAGCCAAAGGTCCATTGGACAAGGCAAATCATGCTGTCAAGAATATGCTCACGCCTTGCACTTATTGCCATAAGCAAGGACACATTGCTGGACTTTGAATCCAACAATGCTTCCATGAAACTTGAAGAAGGTGGAAAGAGAGAATGGCAGGATTGGAAAGAAAGATTCCATGGTTGATGTGTTTCAAGATTATTCACATGTTGATGCTGATGTGTAGACAAAGGTAGGACATTTGAAAGGGATTGGTAAGAAATGGTTAGAGTTCTTATCCAATTAAAGTTGCATATCTTTTGATGCGAACTGAAATGTATCACATCTATTTGCATCTCTTTGTTAATGAGATGCAAGTTGTAGGACTCTACTAAGAAGGTGAATGGAAAAGTTGAGTAGGAGACTCACTTTATTGCTGCAACATTATATTTATTTCAGCTTTGAAAGTACAATGTACTTAAGTGAAAGTTGAAGGATGAAATGAATGCATGAGAATGATGTGCATGAATACAAGGATGCTGATGATTTTCTTGTATTTGGACATGTATGTGTGATTAACTTGAAGGGTTGATTGCTTTGTTTGTAAACATGCATGTCATGCAATATTGACTTGGGAAAAGTTGATTTGGTCTCTAATATGGAGATAATTATGAAGTGTTTCATCTTTGGAAAAGAATCCTAAAGTTCTTTTTCTACATGCTTGACTTGAAGGGTCAATTGTTTTAAAGGCATGTTTTGTTGGCTTGTGATCTAGTCAATCATTTGTATGTAGATGTAAAGACATGGAGGTGTTCACAAGATGTGAAATCTGTTTCTTTTGTTGAAGTAGGAGTTTAGGCCATCTAGTTGTTGTTGACAATATGTCAAATAGATACAAATGTAAATTTTTGTGAAGAAGATGTAACTTGACATTCGTTTGAGCCACCTTGGATCAATGATCAAGGAAGAGAAGTTCAAACTACCTTCTATAACCTTCTCAGTAGGAGTTCTGCATGAAGTCAAGGAGGAAAATAGTTATTCCTAGGAAGACAAGCACATCTAGGAAGGAAGTGTTCAAAGGATTTGGTTTAGAGGCACTATACAAGGCAATTGTATGAAGGCTGAAAGAAGAGGGTGATGTAGTCTCATTTACTGTTCAGATCAATATATCAATCTTTTGGAGTCCAAAAGCTTTTTAGTGTGAAGGCATGATCCAAAATGGATCTTGGATAAATGTATAAGTCTAAAAGACTTCATATAAGAGGTAAAAGGTGCTAAAGGGCAAAAATCCTTTGTAAATTTGAGTCGGATAAAGAAAAGGGTCAAAGGCAGAGTTTTATATAAATATCGCATCAGAAAGGTTCCAAAGGGAGGACTTAAACTGAAGGCTGAAGGCTCCCCGATTTGTGGTCTCCAACATATCGCATTGGAGGTAGAATACCATATGTTATTGAAACCTGAGTGAGCTGATTTGCCATTGCGATGAAGCGGATTGGCGATCGGCGATGTATATCACATCGGAGCTGGCTATGGGATGTTGTTCAGACCCCGAGCCGTTGGGAAATGCGACTATGGAATTCCGATGCGATCGATGATTGGATCACAAAAAATACAAAGGGCTAGTGCACAAGTGATTTACGATAGTGGGATGAGTGATGATGCAATCACATCTCGACCATTGGATCGCAAGCTTGATCGGATGATGGAGATTTAACGGGGAATATCACATCGCTGTTGTGTTAAGTCCATGGAATTGGACCTCCTGCCTATGCGATCACGATTTTCTATGATAGGATGGACCCAAGAGGGATATAGATGTAATTAAAGGCCATTTGAAGTTCGGGCTTAAGGCCTATGATGTGTTTTGCGTGTATTTTTCTGTGCATTTCCATTATTTGGCTATTGTGGCCAGAGGAAGGCAAAGCGATTGGGTGGCCATGCCCATTAGTTCCTTTCCATTTGTAAACAAATTCTTGTAATGAAACAATTAGTCTTCGATGATGGAGGTGACTATAACTGATGTATTACAAAAAGCACAGGGAGCTTAATTGACAAGGCGGCTAAAGATTGCTGAGATTCACTTGGAGGTCAAGCGAACCACTAATAACACAGAGAGGCAGAGTTATGCTCGGGAGAAGTGCAAAGAAGCCCAAGAGGCTCAGAGATGCTTGAATGCTGAGTGTAAAGCCCAGAGGAGGTAGTCTGCGGAGTCGGGGTGACTCAGAAGCAGAGGGTCACTTGGACATCGAGTGAAACCAAAAGCTTGTAAAAGCCGATAAGCCACCAGAGGTTGGGGCGATGGCAAAGGGGTGATTTCTCATAGTGCTAAGAGCTAGAGTCGAGAGCCAAGAGTTGAGAGCCAAAGCCGAGAGTCAGAGCCAAGAGCCAAGAGCTGAGAGCCAGACCCAAGAGCCGGAGCTGAGAGCCAAGAGCTGAGAGCCAGAGCCAAGAGCCAGAGCCAAGAGCCAAGAGCTGAGAGTCGAGAGCCAGAGTTGAGAGCTGGAGCTGAGAGCCAGGAGTTGAGAGCCAGAGCCAGAGCCGAGAGCTAGAGCCAAAGACAAGAGCCAGAGCCGAGAGCAAGAGCCGAGAGCCGAGAGCCAAAGCCAAGAGCCGAGAGTCAAGAGCTAGAGAGCTGAATAACCAGGGATAAATATGGCATTATAAGCCCATTGGTTCAGTTTTAAACCTATGGAGTTGAGTGTGGAACTTGTAAAAGAATTTAAGCCATAATCCCAAAGAGCCTAGTTGAGTTGACTACAACTCATGGAGACGTAGCCCAAGAGGTTTGTGTGAACTCCTAATTATATTGCTGTTATGTGTATGATGTTTATTTACTGCATTGCATTTACTGTTAGATGGTTAAATATCAGTTTAAGCAAATGAACTCAAGCACTTGAACAGTTAAAGGCAAACAAAGCATACACCTATTTCAAGTTCTTTTAATTCTGCAAATATTCATTCATAAGCATAGATCTTGGGAATATATAAGCTTTCGAGTGGGATAGGTTCTTGTAAGCAGACAAGAAGCCTTTAGGTCCACATTTCAGATCAATCTACCATGTTAATATGATAGTACCTATAAATTAATTCCACTCATGGAAAGACAATATCAATCCGAAAATCACCTATTCTATCTTTGCTTGCTCATGTAAGATGCTAACTATGATGGGACAATGTGCAAGGACTAAGAGCGAGACCTTCTTTGGGTGTAGAGCACAGATTCAAGGGGTAGGGGATGGTGGTTTGGGAATTATAAGTGCACATTATGCAATGAAAAGAGAGAGAGAGAAGGCTTGGGTGTAGAGGGAAATTTTAGGTGACAATGACTAGGAGCTTGAGGCCTGAGAATGTGCAATGTGTAATGAATGAAATGGATAACCTAGATTAAGAACAAATTGTGTCTATAAGGGGCAAGAGATGACCTCACTATCCACTAGGAGTGCGTAATGTGCAACACAAGGCAAGGATGATTAATACTTGCGTAATGGGTAAGTGTAAGAAAAAAGAGATTGGCGACTATGCTCTAAGGATGCACAATGTGCCTATGAATGGAGTTGTCCTCAGGATGGACCCATGTTAGGAGACAAGAGCCCTACAACTAAGGCTTGGAGGTAGACAATGTGCTGATCACTTGGCTGAAGTTGAATTTGTTCATATATTGTGCAAGATATTAGGACAAGGAGAAAATCCAAAATTGACTAAGTGTGAGATCAATAGGATGAGAGAGGGAGATTTAGAGCATACAAATAGGTGCTGGACATGATCACACACACATACACATACAAGCAGACCACAAGAATATGGAAAGTACCCAAAACCACAATGTTTACATTGAAACGAGAACAAAACAATTCTTATCTCCAAGTGCGACAATTATTATATAAGTCTTTACGACACAAGTGTTTCCAGTAATGAGAAAGGTGCCTCTATGCCATGCGAGTGTTTCCAGTGTATGTTCTTATGATAGATAGTATCAAATAATATAAGAAAATGCATTGGAGCTACCTCTAGAAGGTGTGCCACGGTGCTAAACAAGATATGTGAAAGCAAGTGAAAGAAACATATATAAGAGTGAAAATAAGCAAAGTGACACATGAAAATGAAAGAGAAAACAAAAATGACACACATGAAAGAAAAAGTGACACATGTGAAAGAAAAAGTAAGAAAAAATGGCAGTTGAGAAACTTACCCGAAGAATTTCGTACTTGCAGCCAATAGTGAGAGAATTCTCCTTGTGCTCCAAAAGTGCACAAAGCTCATAAGTGAAAGATGAATGTGAAATGAGCTAAGGGTGTTTATTTACGGTGTATTTAAACATCATAATTATCTTCGTTATTTTTATATTCTTATTAGTATTCCATCATTCAATAATTATATAGAAATAAATAAACCATATAACACATTAATATAGTGATATCATAAAGAGATAGATGCACAAGAACACAATATATTTTACCCTGGGAAAACCCTTAAAGGGAAAAACCCAACAACCTTTCCTAATATAGAATTTTTTAGTTCAATAGAGACACATCTTAGCCTAACTAGGTCAAACCTAGTCTTTTTTCCATCCTCTTAGTCAAGTCACTTGATCCTATACTTTGCTCTTGATCCTTCACTACTCCCTCGATCCTGCACTTCTAGAATCTTGGTCTTGCAAAAATATGAGTCATTTCTCATCACAGATGCGAGCCATTTTACACCACAAATACAATCCATATACACCATAGATGCGAGCATACCTACCAAAGATACAAGCGACAAATGTGAGCCTTAGATACCAATTATGTGAGCCACAAATGTGAGCCTTAGATACCATGTATGTGAGACATAAATTATATTCTTAGCTACCATAGATTCGATCCATAAATGTGAGCCTTAGCTACCACATATGCAAGCAATAAATCCTCAGAGTAGGGAAAAATTGCCTCATATGATGCAAGCTCTATGTATGTCTTTTGGAGGGGAAAATAGGCCCTATATATAATTGTTTCCTAGGATGAATGGATGTGTCCCTTTCTGGAGATGACCTATGCATATAGGAAACTGACTTGACTGATTAGAACATTTATGATGTCTGAATTGAATAGGAAGAGGCCGACCTTACATTTTGGAGAGAAAACTTAAAATTCAAATTTCTTCTTTTTGAAAGTCACAATGGGACTTTGAATAAAAATAATTTTATTTGGACTCCTTTGAAAATTATTCTTTACATATACATAATGAGTTAGTTATACATTATGAAGACCGACCATTTTTATAAAAATCAACACTGGGCTAGTCTCTTTATATAGGGAGAGAAAACATGCAATTAGGGTTAGATTTTGTGAGTGGAGTCAGTTCACGCCGGGAAACTAGGAGTCAAGAGTGAGTCAAATGACAGTAAGAGTGTGACAACACTGACTTGAAGGAGTGTTTTCTCTCACTATAAACAAGAAGTGCACACTGACTATGAACAAGGATTGAGTAATCACTGTCTATGGGACTGCATCGTGTCTATCAATAAAAGGTGTTATTTTCTTGTCTCCAAAGAGTGAAATTTGACTATCAAAATGGAGTGTGTTTTTCTAGGTGGAAAAGAGTGCCCTCCACTATCTCCAAGAAGTGTGCAAGGCTTGCTTGGAAGAAGTGTGTTATGAATGTATCAATAGCTAGGCATGTGAAAGAAAACAATTTTGACACTTAAGTTTTATAAGGGAATACTTGGACACTTAGGAAACATAAATGAGAATGAAATTAATGACTTGCAATGAAAAATGACAAGATCATAAGGGGGCTCCAAAATTTGAATGTATGCAAAATTTGGAGGGGGTTGTAGCAGCTACGACACTTGGTGATTCACTGGAAGAACCCCAACTTATCTATTTAGGTTCAACTTTTGTGCAAAAGCTCTATCCTTTCAAGTTGGATTTGTTCAATATGTGGATCACCCTAGATTCTCCACTTATCCAAATTATAGATGTAGATTCTCGTATTCCATTTCCTGTCTCAAAACACATTTACAAAACTAGTCAAGCTTCAATTGTTTTGATAAGGGATTAGGAGTATGTAAATTTGTGAGTTTAAGATAGAAAAAGTTTTAGTGTCGTCTCTAGTGTCACTCCACTGCCAGTAGGCATATTTAGTACCCCAACAGAGTCACTTCAAAGAATCACAAACATTTCTTCACTTTGAACATGCCTATTTAGTACCCCGACGAAGTTGCTTGCTTCACCTCTATTCATAAGAAATCTTTCTCTTTTTTCACCCTTTATTCATTTTAATTTTCTATGCACATTGGAATTTTATTAAAATTATTTCACCAAGGGAAAAAGAGGGATCTCAACTTATTTTACGAGCAAGAGAGGTTGTTCCTTGTTTTACATACTCTCATATATATACCTCTGAGATTATTTTTCTCACTTAAATTTTCTTCTTCCCCTTCTCTACTAACCTAAGTTGACACATTATAACCAATCAATATAAATGATCGATTCAAGGAATGAAGATACGTTAATGGATACATGCATCATAAATATACTAAGGCTTTCCATTTGGAATGAGTTGTATTTTCTATCAGAGCATCATGGACTCTCAAGAAATTTAGGCCCAAGCAAAGAAGGAGACCAAAAGTAATTCAAACATTGTTAGTTTTCAAAGTGCCCTATTTTAAAACTTTTGCCACATTTCATCAGAGTAGAATAAGGAAGATTTCATACACAATCTTATTAAAACAAAACATAAGAAAAGAGATGAAAAAAATTTCATGACATAAAAGACAAAAAATTAGAAAACAAAGTAGTAAATAGAGACTAGTAAAGGGCATGCACGGAAAAAAAAATTGAATGAGAAGGGGAATGCAAGAATATTGTTGTAATACAATGTAAAATTAGAATGTGAATAAGTGAAATAACTTAACTATACCTAAATCCTAATCTATCTAAACTAGAAGGTCAAGATCAAGTGAAATCAAATTTCCAATGCTGCGACAAGAGCCGCTCCTGGCCTGCAAACAAAAAGATGTAAATAATTAGTACCGACATGAAATAATGTGAAACCTAAAGAGCTTGCACACGACAAATAAGGTCACACCTACAAGTAAAAGAGTTAACCATAAAATAATGTTCTAGCCAGGCCACAACTCTATCTCGATAAAAAAAATGATGACCCGTGAACACCATGAAAACCTCTCACACATTTGCATTCATCCACATTATTATTTGTGTAAAGCTCAAGATAAAACTAAAACATTTTATTAGCAGTAGAGATTTCCAGATAAGACTCTTCCAACTAGTCAACAATTTCATCATTAAAATCAAAATTATAAACATGAGAGGCTTGAAAATCATTCAAAGATGAGCATTCTTTAGATAAAAGAGCGTCATGGAAAGAATCTTGTGAAGAAGATGTAATATGATCTTGTTTAGGGATATTTTCAAGATCGCGAGGACCTGACATAACCATAAGAAAAAGATGAAGTTCCTCAGCCTCCTGACAAGTATCTGAACTCTCAAATGATGGATCATCGAATTTTGGTTGTTTAGAAAAGTAAATAGGTGCATAAAAACAAATATCATCAGTTGTATTAATGAAAAAATTGTCAATAGAATGATGTTACAACCGTTGATTTGGTTGGATTTGACATTTATCACATGAGACTCTTCATAGATTAAGAATATGAATGGAACAAATGAAGGAATTCCTTAAAGATTTAAAGCTGTAAGATTTTCCTCCTTACCTATTAAAAATGTGTGATTAAACAAATCACGTACAATGGAATCAACCTTCTCATATTCTAATAATGAAACAACACCATCATGTACCTGGTTGTAATCAAGACTAACATGATAAATATCTAAATAACTTAGAGAAATTGTTGGTGTAAAAGACTCATCGAACACATCAAGGTACAACAAATAGTGTATTAAAGATTAAAAGATCCATATGGAGAAACATCAACTGCAAATGAATCATATTCTAAAATTGAGTCCTGCACATTATTACCATCTTTAGGAAAAAAAGGGATCATCATGCATGCTATGCTCTATAGGGTCATTTAAACATCCATTATCACCCAATAAAATGTTTTGGTCATGGAAAGGAGGCAAAAGTGAGAGTATTTCATGGGAAAATGGAAGATTTACTGAATCAATAGAACTTTCATCAACATGGAAATGAATGGATGGTATACCAATATGATTATCAGATTGAGTTTTCTCCACCTCAACACAATTTATTTGAATTTTTGAATCAAGACAACTATGCCCCTTCCCATGCAAATTTTCCTCATTACTTGATTCATTATCAACATATGTTTGCATGTCAGTACAAGAGTCAATTTCATTTGATACTAAAGATGAAGGAGGATAAGGAATATCAGCGGGAACCATTTCCACCTATGAAATATAAGGTTGCAGTTGAATTTCACCTCAAACAAAAGTAGGAATAATATAATTAGGGAACAAAATACTTGAATCTCCTAATTTATGACTGTCAATATTCATTTCAGATTTATATTCCCTCTTAGAAAGGCCAATTAGACATGGAAAAGTTATTATTAGATGATACCAATCCTTATCCTTCTCAGGAATCTTATAGCAAATATTGAGAAATATTTTGCAAAAGTCATCCACTAATTCATTCGGTCTCTTTCTGAGTTCATCAATTTCCTTAAATAAATCATGTAAAAACCTCGGTTAAAAATCCATATAAATATAAAATAAGACCAATGTTATGGGGCACATATTCCAAGATGAATGGTGGAAAAAACATCCTAGTGGGGTGTCAGTTCGGTTTATTAATGGCTAAGGAAATTGGAAAAGGAAATGGAAAAGGAAAAAATGCATTTATTGGCCATTTATTTATGAAAATAATGGAAAATAGGAGAAAAGGAAGGTGAAAGGTCACAGGTTGCATGTGAGGAGGACAATGAAGGAAAATAATGGAAATTAGAGAAAATAGAGGCCTCATTGATATAAAGGCTTATGAGGATCAATTCATAGAATTTTGTCAGTTCACTTATGGCTCTCTCTTCTATTCTCTCATTCTCTCATACTCTTAGACACTTAGAGTTTTCTTGGAGCACTCTTGGAGGAGTATGGAATACTTGGGATTTGGAGCAAGAAGGCAAAGGAAAAGAAGGAAAGCACAAGGGGACAATGGGATCAACAAATACAACTAGATTTATTTGCAAGTATCGAGTTGCATGTATGGTTTTATTGCTAGTTTTGGCATGCATGGCATATGCATGTGGTTTCTTGGTTATAATCTATCATTGGCATGAAGGATTTCTTGGATTGACAGTGGTTTTGCCTAACCTTTCCATTTCCTGGATAACCATGTTGTTGTGGGTGTTACTTTTATTTTTTGGTTGGTTCTCATGTTCCTTTGGCTGTGGGTTGAGTTATTAGTTCTTGGAAGCCTTGGTTGGACAAATGCTTTAGATCCCCTGTAACAGCTTGGGTTGAGTTACTAGACTTGGAAGCCTTGGTTGGAAAAACACTCTAGAAGCCTTTGGTGGGTTTAGTTACTAGTCCTAGAGGCCCTAGTTGGAAAAATGATGTGGAAGCCTGGTGGCAGCTGTGGGTTGAGTTACTAGTCCTGGAAGCCATAATTGGAACAAATGCTCTAGAGCCCTAGACAACTTGGGTAGAGACATATTTGGTGATGGTTAGTGATGTATGATCGTGAGGTGGAATCACTATTTGATGGTCGAGGTGGTTTGCCTTTGGAAGCCATGGTTTGGTTGTGCTTGATGTGTTTCATGAGATCCCACATTCATGCTTGGAATATGGCACAAGGGTGATAGGCTGAAAGAATCATTTGGTTAAGTCTAGTCTATGGTTGGGTAGTTCGTGGAAGTCCCAAACCTGGTTTCATTCTGCATATGTTAATAAGAGCTAATTTTCCCTTGGTATTTTCATGAGTAAAGGTTCTTTATGTTATGTGGCTTTAATTGTTATTTCCTCATTGATATATCTCTAGTTATTTGTTGGTTATAAGCATGTTTTATGACCATTATGATGTATGGCTCTGATCATGTTTTGAATAGTACATGAAAAAATAATGAATGAATGACCTAATAGGTGATAATGTAGCTAATGTGAGAAGGAACCAATCCTTCTTGGAAATTCTTAAATAAATATGAAATCCCTATGCTCAGATATGTTGTTGAAACCTATAGATGTCATATTTGTGACATGTTTCACGAAATGAATGTCATGGTTGGGCTTGGTTAGTTCAAGTCCTTGATCAAGTTTTGTGTTAGAGGATTTATATTGGTGTCATTTATTGTCTCGGAAAGTCTCATCAAGTTCCGAGAAGTGGTTTAGAGACTAGCCCTGAAAGAGTGGCTTAAATCGCGTAGTCTTTGGCACATAACTGGTTGGAAAAGACTACAATCTCTCCCTTGTAGGAAATGTGGGGCCGAATGTAGGGGTTTAGTCACATGCATTCCTTATCATGCGAGCGAATGGGGATTTAATTAATTGAAAGGCTATATTGACTCATGGGTTGGGCACCTGGAGTGGTGGATTAGCTCCTAGGGGTCATGTAGCACCCGAGGGAGGTCTGTGAATTGTTGTTTCGTCAATTCCATTTCCTTAACTACACTTAGGGAGTTGAATCATATCATAGTAACTCTTCATCACATGTTTACCTCGGTGGACTGGTTAGCTTTGGTAAATGTGCGAGGAGGGTGTCACGGAGTGGTATCAGAGCATGGTTCAAAACTTGGACTGGATGGGTGGAATGTGTTTGTCATTCATACATTTCAGTTGCATATGTGTTCTTTATGCTTGTGGTATATGTTCTTGTTGTGTATGTATGGTGGTGGTCATTGTTTCCATTGTGATGTCATGCAGAAGTTGATGGTGCTGATGTTGGAATGTGTTCGTCATGAATGCATGACAATTGTATATGAATTTGTTATGCATGTCAATGTCTATATGTTTTTATGCATGCATTTTCATGGTTAAGATTGTTGTCCATGAGGTCATTGTATGTATTTTAGGTCATCATGATGTTGTTGGTATGTTATGATGCTGATTTGTTGAGATAGAGCAGGAGATGCAGAATCTACATTCCCCCATGCTGGGGTCTTTGCATGTCCTCATGCAAAACAAAAAACTAATGTATCCTGTTTAATTATTGCATTTATTTTGAAACTTCTGCAAGTACATCCAACTTCATCTTTTTCCCTTTCTTTCCACCCACTGCCATCCTTGGTTTTTTCATGAGAATATTGTACTTCAAGTTTATGACTTTCCTTTGTAGAACTATGTTTTTCTGTTTCAGCTTCTTGTTCTTCTTGTACCATAGACTTAGGTGTAAAAGGATATTGTCACTCTTATCCACTTGGATTTCACTCTGTTCCTTTAGAGTTTGATTCTCCTTCTAAATGTACCTGTTTAGTGCCTCCAGCTCGAAAATTTATTGTTTTAAATTTTTTACTACTGGAAGTTCTTGTGGTTCACTAAACTAGACTTCTTCTTGATTTGAACTTGATGTTTTTGCTACATCTCTTTTCTCCAGAGACACAATATAATCATAGATTTCCTGCTGTACTGGATCAATTTCAGGTGTCTTTTGGCCTAGACTCTGAGGAGGTGTGATGAAAGTTGGTGGAGAAACCCTTGAATCTTCCTCTACTTCTAGGTCAATATGATCCATAATTTTTGTAGGCTGTTCTTTTGTTGTTGGATTGAGTTTGGTACTTATTCTTAATTTTGTTGCAAGAGGCTTTTGAATTTTTTCCTTCTTCCTTTCTATATTAGGTTTCTCTATTTTGGGTGTGCTTTCTGTATTTTGGCTGGCTTTCTTTCTTCTAACATCCTTCTTGTTCATATTCCCCAAAATTTCCGCAAGAGGAATGTCATCCTCTAACTGCTCTTGTGACTATTGTTGTCCTTGTTCTATTGGTCCTTCAATTTTTCTTTTTCTTCCTCTCTTAGCCTTACTGCTGCTTGGTTGTTCTTGTTTATCTTCTTTAAAATGGTTCCTCACTAAAAATATTTCCCAATTATCACCCATATTCTTAAGATGGAATTCAACAAGGATTTTAATGAGACCATAATGATACATGGTGTTTTCTATAAACTGAATTTTTCTTTGGACATTCCTTGACATCTTTCTTAGACTATTGAACTAGAAATAAGGAATATTTATTTCATTATCCTCAATAAAAATCATCAATAGTCGGATATGAAAGAAAAACATGCATCCAAACCTCCCTTCGCAAGTAACAAATTTATGAAATTATGAGAAGAAAATTTGTCCAATTAATTTTTAATGTTGTGCTCGAGATGCCTTTCTTGAAAATGGTGGTATCCATGCTAGGTTATTCAGAAAAAATTTCCATTCTTCGCTCTTAATACCTCTGTTCTTAAACATTTTTCTCCAATTTGAGGAAATCTAGTAGCTTCAGCAACAAAATATTTTGTCACTGTGAATTTTATTTCCCCTATCTCGACTTCCACTCCATCAAAGGCTCTGGCTAAAGACTTGGTTACTTCCTTGTGGAATCCGTCAAATTTCTCTACAAATTCCAGCCATTATGCTTTCTAAAACAATTCCCTTGTCTGTGGATATCCTTCTAAAAAAATTCTTCCTGCGGGTTCCATTATGACTATAACTCCCATGGCTAAGAAGCTTCGTCTCAACATTGTTTGTTTGATAGGGTATGAGGGCTTCAGAGTAATGAGGATGAGAGTGTGAGTGGTAAGGATATGAAGAAGTGCGATATAATCTAACTATTGAGAGAATGAATGAGCATGATTTGGGCGATCAGATCAATAAAAATTGGGATGTGGGTTAGAGTGTAGGTATAATGATGTGGAGTGAATGGAAAAATTGATCCGATTTGACACGATACTATCAACATTTAGTAATGATGATTTCAAATTCGGTAGTACAATGTCTATATAATTCATACGATTAATGTTTTGATCCCTATTATCAAGTTAAAGAATTGCATACCTTTGAGTTATTGCTTATAACCTTTGGTTGTGTTCTTTGTATTGTCTTTAGGTGCCTTACAGTGGAGGGAGTCAATCACTTCTTTCAATTATTCAATCAGAATTCTATCAAATTGGCCGCAGAAATATGTCAAAGTTGTAGAAACTCAATAATTCTGTAGCTATTTTTAATTTGAAAAAGAAAAGAGTGGGATATAAAGAAAACATGTTAGAAAATATGTAAATTAAATTTAAGGTGTCAAAAATTGATTTTCACCTTAGATTTTATGTATAAACATGCCAACCATTGTTGGTTTTCAAGTTTATACATTATTGATTTATTTAATTTAATTATTATTATTATTATTATTTTTTAATTTAGAAAGAAAACGATTTTTGAAGATCAAGTTGGAGAAGAAGGAAAATCCTTTTTTACCAACTTTAAATCATTATTATCTTGCAATTTTTTGATAAATTCTTCTTTGGTCAATGACATGATAGATTCTCTATCGACGACCATTCACAAGAAAAGTGATCCTTTCTTCATCAATAGTTCTAATTCTGACTGCTCCATTGTCAAATATAGCTTCAATCTCATAAGGCCCAAGCCAATGAGTTTGAAATTTCCCTTGGAAATCTTTGAACTTTGAATTAAACAGTAATGCCCAATCTCTAGGTTGGAATTTTCTCTCTTTGATATATTTTTCATGCCATCTGGATCTCTGTTTTTGAACTAAACCAGTTCTTTTGATTTCATCTTGTCTCACCTCATCAAGTTCATTTAGCTGCTCCATTCTTTGTTTTTGTGCGTATGAAAGATCATGGCCTAATTTGACTGCTGTCTTGAAAGTTTTGACTTGAAACTCAATAGGAAACATGACTTGTTTTCCATAGACAAGCTCATAAGGAGTATGTCCTGTATTATTTCTCCATGTGGTATGATATGCCCATAAATCTTCTGGAAGCTTTTCTACCTAATCTCTTCTATGCAAGTGCACAATTTTGGTGAGAATTGCTTCAATGACTTTATTAGTGGACTCCACTTGTCCATTTGCTTGAGGATGGCAATATGGAGTAGACTTCTGATGTTTGATTTTTTATTCCTCCATTATCTTTTGTACCAACTTGGATGTAAATTGAGTACCTTGATATGTTACAATTTCTCTTGGAACACCAAAACAAGAAAAGATATGATCAAAAAGAAATGAAACGACAACATTTTCAGTAGCAGAAATAAGTGCTTTAACTTCTACCCATTTTGTAACATAATCAGTGTAAACAAGAATGTACCTTTTTTGTTTTGAAGATGGATTGATTGGACCAACAAAATCCAGAAGCCCATTTTTCAAAAGGTCCAATAAGTAGTTGAGGTTGTAGAGGCATCTCATCAGAAGAAATTAGTTTCCCCATCATTTGACAAATATCACATCTCTTAACATACTCTCTAGCATCCTTAAAAAGGGAAGGCTAGTAGTATCCTAAGAGAAGGACTTTGTAATAAGTTATTTTGTCAGCGAAGTGTCCTCCACATGGCTCATCATGACAATATTTCAATATCTATGGTACTTCATCTTCTCTCACACACCTTTGGATGATAAGATATGGACCTGTTTTATATAGTTCTTTGTTTATCCACGAATAAGATGCACTAATTTGAATTACCTTCTTTTTCTCTCGAGGAGACAAGTATGATGGTAATTTTCCTATAGCCAAATAGTTAGCAATATTTGCAAACAATGTAGATTTAGTAGATACTGCAAAATATGTTCATTAGGAAAATTATCTTCTACAGGAATATCATTGTTATCATTTTGAATTCTTGATAAAAACTCAGCAAATGTGTTTTGTTTTCCATGTCAATCCAAAATAGTAATATTAAACTCTTGTAGCAATAATAACCATCTAGTGATTCTGTCATTAGTGATTGATTTATTAATTAAGTATCTAATTGCAGAATGATCAATATGTACAAAAGTTTCACAGCTAATAATATAATGTCTGAATTTATTGATGGCATGAACAACAACTAAAAACTCCTTTTTTGTGACAGTATAATTAAAACTCTGTCAGAGTCAATTTTTTAATGGTGTAATAAATGTCATATGGAGTTACGTATTTTTGTCCTAGTACAACTCCTAAAGCTATATTTGAAGCATCAGCTGAGATATGAAAATGTAATTTCCAATTTGGTCTGCTAAGAATGGGTGCTTCAAATATTTTCTCTTTTAATGATTCAAAGGCCTTTTGGAAATCAAAATCTGAATTGAATTCATAGTCTTTCGTGAGTAGCTTGAAAAGTGGAGATGAAATTTTTGTAAAGTTTTCTATAAATCTTCCATAATAACTAGTGAAACCAAGAAAACTTCTAAATCTTGTTGACAAGTAGGGAAAAGAGGAAAAATGGATGGAAAATGATGTAAAAAATAGAACAATCATGAGACTCTACAATTGTTAGATTCGGTAAAGGTTTATTTCAAATTAATAGATACATTGTCTTGATCTTTGGATATGTGATCGACATGTGTGAGTAGTTGCAGGAAACATTCTTGGTATTAGGATGACAAGGTAATAGTTCACTTGTTTATATAACTAACATTTGGTTTGTAGTTATAGCTATATATTTCTATTGAATTGGAACCCCTTGAGAGATGACACAAATGTGTTCATCTACAAGTCCACATTCTTGGCACAACAAAATAAGATAACTGTTATATTGTTATATTGTTTATACACTGAAAATTATGTGTTTATGGAAGTATGATGTAGGGATTGCATGGCAAAACAGAGTGCCATGAAATCTAAGAAGGCTCAAATTGATATTTCCCTTGGAAGCATTGATAACCATGGGATTGAGTCATGGTGTTTTTTGCTAGTCTTGTGCTTTCAGTGTTTTATGATTTGCTTGCGCTTGATTTGTAGTTTTGTTTGTGTCTTGTGCATGGCCATGCCATATTACTATTGGTATTTCATGGTTTTCTTCTTGTCTTGTTCTTTCCTTTTATGTTTGATGGTCTTGGGAATTGGTTTGGGAAAGAGGAAAGTTGATGGAGCTCAGGGAGAGTTGAATGAAGTCCAATAGGTAATGTAAGATCTGGATGAAGCTTGGTCCGTGTATAAGGGTAGGCGAAGGCAATATTATGAAAGCTAGTTGGATTGGTTGGGTCCATTGGTGTAAATGGATAATGGCAGGATAGTCATGAGAAATGTAAATTAAGGGATTTGAGGCATTAGATTCCTTAGCTATGTTGGGAATTGTTGTTCTCGATGTTGTGCATGTGATGCATGGATTAAGGAAGTTCTCTTAACCTTGACAATATGATATTTGGTAATTATGTTGAGATCATGAATATGTTGATGTCTATATATGTATACATGTATATATATGTCTCATGTCGTTAAGGGTCATGATTGTTCTGTGCTAGTGTTTATATGCATGTCATTGTTTGACATGGTCATCAAGAATTGTTCTTGTGGAGGAATGATTGCTTATGTAGGTGAATGAGATGATGAGGTTCCTAGTTTCGTGAGGAATCACGTGGGAAGAGTAGCCTTGAAATATTTATGAGGTAAGTATCATGTGGATATGAATTGATATTATGTGTTTAGACTATGTCTATTTTTATGTTATGGATAGGTAATGCTGATGGATACATCATCAGAATGGAAGCAGTATGATCGGTGGCATGATGGAACATGCATGAATAATGGAAAGACACTAGAGACAAGGTTTCTTGGTAGAGTCAGTTTATGGTCTCTGGATGTGCAGTACTACCATTGTATATATGTTGTACATGTTGCACCTGTGATGTTATGTGCATATGGTGTTGTGTGTATAGGGTGTTGTGTACATGTTGTTTATGCAATGCTATGTATAGAAGGTTATATGTACATGTTGTTTATGTAGTGCTATGTATAGATGGTGTTGTGTGCATGTTGGATATGTGGTGCTATGTACATATGGTGTTGTTCTCATGTTGGATATGCGATACTATGTACATATGGTGTTTTGTGCATGTTGCATATGCGATGCTGTGTACATATGGTGTAGTGTGCACGTTGTACATAAGGTGCTACATACATGTGGTGTTGTGTGTATGCTTGTACATGTGGTGCTATGTGCATGTGGTGTCATGTACATATTGTACAAGGGGTGATGTGTGCAGGCGGTGCTATGTACATGTCGTGCATGTGGTGTTGTGTACATGTTGTGCATGTGGTGTTGTGTACATGTGGTGTTGTGTACACATGGTGTTGTGTACATGTTGTGCAGGTGGTGCTATGTACAGGTGATACTGTTTACATGTTGTACATGTGGTGTTGTTGTATATGTGGTGTTGTGTGCATGTCATACATGCTATGTTTTTCACATGTGGCATTGTGTGCATGTTGTACATGTTGTTTTGTGTATGTGTGGTACTTTTTATGTGCACTGCGCAGTCATGGTATTGTGACATGTGTATTCATTGTGTTTTACTCTGTGCATGTATATGTATTGTGTTGTGTTGTACACTAGATGTAGGTGTATGTATTGTATTTTGTTGTACATTGGATGTAGGTGTATGTATTGTGTTGTGTTGTACACTGGGTGTAGGTGTATGTGTGGTATATAAAGTCTAGGTGCATGTATTTTATGCTGTTGTATGTTGTGTGTGGTGTACACTATGTGTATTTGTACATGGTTGACGAGGAGGCACTAGGTGTTTTTTGGGTGTGGAAACCGATTCAATGTGCATACATAAAGGATTGATTAAATGATAAGTATCAATATTTTATTTCAGTTTTAATTATGCATGTGATCTATGATTCTGGATTATAATGGTTACATGTGATCTATGATTTTGATTTATGATGGTTAATTTTTGAGCTAACCAAATGTGACATGGTTATACATGAGGATTTGATTAATAAACTAGTTTGACTCATTGTGATAGGAAGTGAGAATAAATGCAAGTGTACCTTATTGATGGGCCACCAATGAGGTATGATGTGAATTTATATTAAATCTAATGGAAGTTATGTGCTTAGTACAAGAGAGCACCAAAATGCCCGACTGGGTCGTTGAAATTGTCTGCAAGAATTAGCAACAACAAAAGGAATTGGAAAATGCAACAGTATGTGGGTAAAGAATTGCATGAGCAAGGCCATTATGGGACACTTGTACCCTATAGTGTCCATTGATTTCAATGAGCATGCTATGATTGATATTATGGTTTTGAGGAAGGGATATTCCTTGGTTTTTGGACCTTTCGATGTGAGGAAACCTTGCCAAGGGAGGGGTCATCTGAGGGATTGTATAGGAGAGAAGGGGATGCCCGTGGAACTTGGAAGGTGTGTGACTGCACGAAAGGGGGTGACCGGATTTCCCGAGGGAGTGTGTAGTAGAGAAGGGAAGGCAGGGGATTGATTTATTTTGGTCATTAACATTTCCCTGGAACAATGAGCCAGTAACTGTTCATTGAGAGGACAAGTGGCGCAGGATTGTGGTGCTAGAGATTAGATGTAGCTTTGGTTTTGACAGTGGATTCTGGACTTCCTGGCAAGGAGGTGAATCATGGTACTACTTTGGAGGGTGGAGGTGTGAGCCTCTAGATTCGCTTGTTGTAGATACATGCATTGTATCATTTTATTTGTTGGTTGAAAAAATATGCATATGTGTATATTATTGTAAATACTGTATCGAGATGGATTTATAAAGCTCCATAGGTAGTATGATTATTTGTTGGTTGAAGAAAATGTGCAAATGTGATTATAATTGTAAATATTGCATTGAGATATGTTTATAAAGCTCCATAAACAGTATGTTGTGATGTTCAACAGATTGTCATTTTAAATGCTATATCGGACTATGTTATAAATCTCCATACACAATATGTTGGGTTGTGTTATATTCTTTCCACGACCACCCCACTCATGGGAGGGTCATGGGGGTGGTCGTCACCCCCCCATCAGGGGGTATGCAGGGGGGGTAGTAGCCCCCTACACGGGGTCTAGAGCAGCTCTTCGGGAAATATTTTTTGGACCCTATATTAGGTGGGCAGACCTACCTATGGTTTTATGCATGGATTTTGCACATGGTTTTGGGAACGATGGTTTTCGGTCCATGGTATTTTGTAGATCCAGTCAAGGGAATGGTTATGTTCTAATCCAGGGTTAATGGATTAGGTTTTATGGATGTTTCGACATGTATATATATGTATTGTAACATTGAAAGGAACATAATGAAAAATCAATCTAGTAGTCCCAGTTTTGGGATCTAGGGGAAAATATTTGTGTATATCTATTTTATGTTTTATGCTCTCACCATTGCTTATTTTCTGTTTTCAAAATTCATATGCAGGTAATTTCTGTACAGGGTTAAAACCTACATTTGGTATCAGAGTTGTTTTGACTTCAAGGGGACACCTTTGCTACTAAGGGGTTTTTCTCGGGCCTGAGGTAGACCCTACACAGTGGGAGATCTACGGGATCGATCCTTGTGGTGAAAGAAGATGGCGAGTAGTGGAAAGATAGAGATCGATAAATTTAATGGTTAGAGTTTTGAGTTGTGAAAACTCAATATAGAGGATTTGCTGGTGGATAAAAATCAGTGGAACATGGTAGATCAGGGTACTAAACCAACAACAATGTTAGCTGAAGAATGGGAAAAGTTGGATCGGAAGGAAAAGAGCACAATACAATTGTGTGTCTTAGATTTAGTATTGCTGAACATGTATCAGAGGAAGCTTCGACGAAGGCTTTGTGGGACAATTTAGGGACTTTGTACCAATATAATTCTCTAGTGAATAAGCTGTTTATATGGAAAAAGCTGTATAACTTGAGGATGAAAGATGGAGACTCAGTGACAGAGCATATCAACAAAGTTAATACTCTGGTAATTCAGTTATTATCTGTTGATATTAAAATTTTAGATGAAGATAAGTGCATCAATTTGTTGTGTTCTCTACTAGATTTGTGGGATAGTCTGGTTGTTGCAATAGGTAGGAATGCAACTGCCTTGCAGTTTGATGAAATAGTCTCATCATTGAGCAAAAAATATGAGACGGAAAAATATGGAGGGCCAAAATGGTGATTCCTTTTCTGTATGAGAAGGGTCCTAGAATGGAAACAAAAATAAGTCCTCAAGTGGGAGATCTAAATCTAGAGGGAGATCTAAATCTCCAGGAAAACATATAAAGGTGTGCTAGAAATACGGAAAGGAAGGGCACTACAAAAGGGACTGCAAATCTAAAGCTCCTGAGAAAGGAAAGGGATATGATGATGCTCCTTTTGCAGAGGCAAAAAACACCTCAGATGAAGGTGGGATGTGTACTTGGCTTCTTCTTCAAGTACACATGTAGATCATGAGGCATGGTTGATTGAATCAGGTGCATCCTTTCTCTTCACTCCACATAGTGGGTGGTTCCGCGAGTATGAAAATATGATGGTGGTGATGTATTCTTAGGGGATGACATGAAGGCTATAATCATTGGTCGTGGAAAATTCAAGTTGAAGTTGCAAGGTGGAAGGATTAGAACACTTTCGAGTGTTCTGCATATTCCTACATTAGACAGAAATTTGATTTCTGTAAGCAAGTTAGATGATGCATGTGTAAAAATAGTGTTCGAGAAAAATACGAGCAAGATGGTTTAGGGAGCACTGACATTGATGAGGGGAGTTCAAATTGGGACAATGTACAACTTCAAGGTATCATTGTTATTGATGGGTGCAATAGTTTTGTGGTTCCTGAAAGTGGAGCAAAAAATCTAGTGGTCTTTGGAGAAAATACCATGCTATGGCATCAAAGGTTTGGACATATTGGAGAGAAGGGCCTTCAAATATTTCATCATAATGGTTTGGTGTAAGGTATGTCTAATTGCTCTCTGGATTTTGACTTATGTGAAAATTGTGTATATGGGAAGCAGAATCAGGTGAGTTTCCCCTCTAGTGGTAAGAGGGTGAAACAAATATTATAGCTTGTGCATAGTGATTTGTTTATACCTATGTCAGTTCCAATAGTGGGTAAGTCTATGTACTATGTATTATTTATAGATGACTTCTCAAGGAATACATGGATATATTTCCTGAAGAATAAATCTAAAGTCTTTGACAGGTTTAAATAATTTAAGGCTCTGGTGGAAAACTAGACAAAGAAGAAGATAAAGATGCTAATGACAGATACTGCTAGAGAGCTTTGCAAGAAGGAATGTGAAGAGTTCTATAAGAAGTGTGGTATAGCATGGTAGAAGACTACTCCATACACACCTGAGAAAAATGGAGTTAGAGAAAGAATGAACAAAACGTTGATGTAAAGGTGTTGGGTTGTGTTATATTCTTTCCATGTAGTTAACAGGGGGTTTGAAGGGCACCCATAACCCCACTTTATGGGGTCCGAGGCAATGCCCCAGAAAATTTTGGTTTTGGACCCTATGTTAGGTTGGGCGGACCCACCTATGGTTTTGTGCATGATTTTCGCACATGTTTTTTGGATGCAATGGTTTTTCAGTCCATGGTATTGGACGCGATGGTTTTTGGTCCATGGTATTGGACATGATGGTTTTTAGTCCATGGTATTGGATGCTTTGGCATGTATAAATTTGTATTGTAACATTGAAAGGAACATAATGAAAAATCAAGCTAGTAGTCCCGGTTTTGGGATCCAGGGGAAAATCTCTGTGTATATGTGTTTTATGTGTTATGATCTCGCATTGTTTATTTTTTGTGTTTTATAATTCATATGCAAGTAATTTATGTACAGGGTTAAAACCTACATGGAAAGAATCATGCTCAGTGGTGCCAAGTTTGGACAAGCATTCTAGGTAGAGGCGGTGGAGACTGCATGTTACGTGGTCAAGAGTTCACCTCCATCAGCGTTGGAGGAAGACTCCACAAGAGGTATGGACTAGTAAGAAACCTTATATTTCACATTTGAGGGTACTTGGATGTGATGCATATGTACATGTTCCAAAGGAGAAAAGAACAAAGTTAGATAGTAAATCTGAAAAGTGCATCTTTACTGGGTATAAGGATGGTTTCAAAGGTTATAAGCTTTGGAAACCAGAAACAAGGAATGTTGTGTACAACTGAGATGTGGTGTTTAGAGAGGTGAAGGATGTTATTAAACATGAATTCCTACCAAAGGAACTTGAGTAGATAGATTTTGAGATAAAGGAGGAAGAATCATAATCTATAGCAGAAGAGGAACCAGAAGATGAAGAGCCACAAACTCCAGCTGTGAGAAGATCAGTTCGAGAAAAAGAAAGCCAAAAAGGTATATTCCATCTACTTTCTGTTCAAATTTTTCTTCATCTATTACTGATGATGATCCTAGAACTATGAGGGAAGCAGTAGATTCAAAGGATGGAAAATTCTGGAAATAGGCCATGGTTGATGAAATGAGATCTTTGCACAAAGATGAGGCTTGGGATTTTGTGGAGTTGCCGGCTGGAAGGAAACCCAATGGTATAAAGTGGGTGTTCAATAAGAAGATGAATACAAAAGAAAAGGTGGAGAAATAAAAAGCTCGATTGGTAGAAAAAGGTTATTCTTAGGTGCTGGGAATTGATTTTGGTGATATTTTTTTCTCCTGTTGCCAAGGTAGCTTCTATTAGATTACTTCTATTTGTTGTTGTTGCTTTTGATTTTGAGGTAGAACAGATGGATGTGAAGATAACATTTCTTCACGGGGATCTGGAAGAAGAGATCTACATGAAGCAACCTGAAGGCTTTGCAGTGAAGGGTAAGAAAGAACTGGTATGCAAGTTAAAAAAGTCTTTGTATGGGTTAAAACAGTCACCAAGGATGTGGTATCAAAATTTTGATACATTTATATGAGGACTTGGCTTCACCAGAAGCAAAGCAGATCACTGTGTGTATTTTAAATTAATTGGCGACCGTGTTGTTTATCTAGTCTTGTATGTGGATGATAAATTGCTGGTTGGAAATGACAAAGAAATTATCCAGGACTTGAAGACCCAATTGTCCTCCCAATTTGACATGATAATAATTGTCTTACCACAATATTAAATTCCCTGGTTAAAAATCTTTGTAAATATAAAATAATACCAAGGACATGGGACACATATTCCAAGTTGAATGGTGGGGAAAACATCCTAGTGGGGTGTCACTTCGGTTTATTAATGACTAAGGAAATTGGAAAAGACAATGGAAAAGGAAAAAAAAGGTATTTATTGGCATTTTATTTATGAAAATAATGGAAAATAGGAGAAAAGGAATATGAAAGGTCACAAGTTTCATGTGAGGAGGAAAATGAAGAAAAATAAAGGAAATTGGATCAAATAAAGGCCTCATTGATATAAAAGCTTATGAGGATCAGTTCATAGAATTTTTTCAGTTCACTTATGGATCTCTCTTCTATTCTCTCATTATTTCATACTCTTGTACACTTATATTTTTCTTGGAACACCCTTGGGGGAGTGTGGCATACCTAGGATTTGGAAAAATAAGGCAAAGGAAAAGCAAGAAAATGCAAGGGGACAATGGGATCAACAACTGCCGCTGGATTTCCTTGTAGGTATCAAGTTGCATGTGTGGTTTCCTTTCTAGTTTTGGTATGCATGGCATATGCATGTGGTTTCCTGGTTATGATCTATCATTGGCATGGAGGATTGCTTGGATTGATAATGGTTTTTCCTAGCCTTTCCATTTCCTAGATATCTATACTGTTGTGGGTGTTAATTTTGTTTTATGGTTGGTTCTCATGTTCCTTTGGCTGTCGGTTGAGTTATTAGTTCCTTGAAGCCTTGTTTGGACAAACGTTCTAGAAGCCCATAACAAGTTGGATTGAGTTACTAGTCTTGGAAGCTTTGGTTGGACAAATGCTCTAGAATCCCTTGGTGGGTTGGGTTGCTTGTCCTCAAAGCCCTAGTTGGACAAACATTCTAGAATCCCGACTATAGTTGTGGGTTGAGTTATAAGTCCTAGAAGCCCTGGTTGGAACAAATGCCCTAGAGCCTTGCAAAAATTGGGTAGAGACCGATATGGTGATTTTTATTGATGTCTGACCATGAAGTGGGATCATTGATTGAGGTTTGAGGTGGCTAGACTCTGGAAGAATTGCTTTGGTTTTTCTTGATGTGTTTCATGAGATCCCACATTCATGCTTGGAATATGGCAAAGGGGTGACTAGATGAAACAAAGATTTGGTTCAACGTAGTCTATGGTCGGGTGGTTCGTGGAAGTCCTACACCTGCTTTCATTCTGCATGTGTTAATAAGGGATATTTTTCCCTTGGTATTTTCATGAGTAAAGGTACTAAATATTAAGTGTCTTTAATGCTTATTTCCTCATTGATATATCTCTAGTTATTTGTTGGTAATAAGCATGTTTTTGACAATTATGATATATGGCTCTCATCATGTTTTGATTAGTATGTGAATCAATAATGAATGAATTACCTAATAGGTGATAATTCATCTAATGTGAGATGGAACCAATCCTTCTTGATGATTATCAGATAAGTATGAGACCCCTATGCTCAGATATGTTATTGAAACTTGTAGATTTCATATTTGTGATATGTTTGACGAAATGAATGTCATGTTTAGATCAATTCCTTGATAAAGTTTTGTGTTAGAGGCTTTTTATTGGTGCCATTTATTGTCTCAAAAAGTCTCATCAAGTTCCAGATAGTGGTTTGGAGACTAGCTCTTAAAACGTGGCTTAAATATAGTAGTCTCTGGCACAAAACTGGCTGAAAATGACTGCAGTCTCTCCCTTGGAGGCATTGTGGGAGATATTGGAGGGTTTTCGTCAAATGCATGCCTTGTCATGGGAGTGACTAGGGGTTTAATTCATTGAAAGTCTAGCTTAACTCAGGGGTTGGGCACTTAGAGTGGTGGATTAGCTCTTGGTGGTCTTGTAGCACCCGAGGAAGGTCTGTGAAGTGTTGGTTCATCGGTTCCAATTCCTTAACTGCACTTAGGGATTTGAATCATATCATATTAACTCTTTGTCAAATTTTTACCTTGGGTGGATTGGTTAGCTTGGGAAAATGTGGGAGGAGGGAGTTACAAATCCTCAGAAGTAGATGCTTGAAAAGAAAATATGAACTCGTCTATGAACTGTTTAAAAGAATGAATAAAATTCCATGGAAAGGTATCACACCATGACTTGATGTGACCTTAAAAGGTGAAACAAAAAAATCTAAATAGAACATTGTCATCATGAACATCTTTGTCAACCCAAGTATCAAGAAATCGTAAGATATGATCATATGCAGATATTTCCCCTTCACCATCAAACTTATTCTTTGATATAAGATTGAAACAATTCCTAGGGATTGAAAGATTTACCTTTTCAGAACAACAACCGATAATAAGCATATGGGGAGGATCCATTTGAAGATGAAGGCTTCAAACAAGACTCTACGGGCTCAACTTGTCATTTGGCCCTCCTTCTAGCACCATTTGTTGATGGTGATGAAAGTCTGCCAACACAAGTGAGTCTCCCTAGTATGAATTCCCAATTAGACCTCACACCATTTGGGATGGTAGCCTCATCTGGGAAATCAACTTGGTTTCCATTACAATGATCTCAAATATTTTCCTTGGCTGCATTTATCAACATAAGAGATCATACTCATAACTTTTGAGATAAGCAAGTTAGCCTTGTGAAACACTAATTGCAATGTATATAAAGTACTTTCACAAAAGGGAAAAGGAGTGATCCTTTAGAATAAAATAAAGAATACTATCCTAATAAAGACACGCATGAGCATAGAAAGAATCATTAAGTAACCTGTAAAATAGTTCACAAAGTAACAACGATCATGAAAGCAAGTAAGAATGCACATTCAACTAGATGTATACCAAATACAGTGAAATAGTTAATTTTATTTAGTATATATGAACACAAACATACATTGTAAACATTAAAATAATAACCTTATAACATCCACAACACATGCATGAAAATGCGTCGGTTCTGAGAGCTTAAAAAATCAAGTGAAAGTTCCAAGGTTCACAATTTCAATGATGCATCACTAGCCCCAATAGTGGAACATTAAGCCACCACTTTCTCCTCCAAAGAATTATATTCTCTCCTATGCTAAGTAAGAGAAGCCAAGGTGATAAGTCCCTTTATTGATTTGTGAGGGTTATTTATAACAAAAAAGGTGACCATTCACCTTCCATGTGACTCTTGACTTCTCTCATGACTCTTGAGCTCCCATATGACTCTTGAGATCTTACATGACTCTTGGAATTCCTAGTGATTCTTCACATTCCATGTGTGACCCTTGGTATCCACAAGTTTTAGATTTTCCAATTTTCAAAATTACATAATTACATTCCACCAACAATGTAGCAAAAATACATAGAACAAAATAACACTGTTGTGTTCACTTTGAGAAGCTACAATTTGGTGATTGTGACATGAGACTTCATTGTAACGCATATGCAAAGTTCTTCTATTTTTTGCATTGTATTAAAATCTCCATGATTGATCTAAGATATGCTTCATCTTCACCCTCCAAAGGATCTGGATAAGTATTGGAACCTTCTAAGTCAACTTGAGTATCCATCTCCCTTTCGTGGTTCAAGATTCCTTTACTCCTGCATGCTAGCATCTTTGTGTCTTCTCTACACAAGTGTATTCTTATAGCCTCTTCTTCATGACCTACCTGAACATCATCTACCATGTTAAGATGATAGTTCCTGCAAATGAAGTCAACTCATGGAAAGACAATATTCGTCCCAAAATCACCTATTCTATCTTTGCTTGCTCATGTAAGATGATGAATGTGAGGGGAAAATTCACAAGGAATGAGAGAGAGAGACCTTCTTAGGGAACAAAATTTAGACTCAAGAGGCAGGGGATGGTGGTATGGGAACTATAAGTGCATACCACGCAATGGAAAGAGAGAGAGTCAAGGATTGGGCATAAAGGGAAAATCTAGGTGATAGTGGCTAGGAGCTTGAAGCTTGAGAGGGTGGAAATGTGAAATGGAGGAAAGGGATCCCATAGCTTGAGTGAATATTTCCTATACAAGGGGCAAGGTATGATCTCACTATCCACTAGGAGTGTGTAATGTGAAACACAATGTAGGGATGATCAAGGCTTGCAAAGTGGGAAAGTTTAAGCAACAAAAGGTTGGACAATGTGCTATGAGGATTCACAATGTGCTTGTGAAGGGAGTTGTCTTCATGATGGGTGCAAGTTCAGGAAACAAGAGTCTCACAATTGAGGCTTGGAGGTGTGCAATGTTCTCATCACTTGGTTGAAAGTTGAGTGTGTTAATAGATTGCACAAGATATGAGGACAAGGAGAAAATCCAAAATTTACTAAGTGTGAGATCAATAGGAAAAGAGAGGGAGAGTTAGAGCATGCAAAATGGTCCTAGACATGATCACACACGCATACATAATTAGGAACATGATGAGAATATGAATAGTATCCAAAAAAATCATGTTTACATTGAAATGACAACAAAAAAATGCTTATCTCCAAGTGGGACACTTAGGATACAAGTATTTACGATGTAAGTGTTGACTGCAATGAGAAAGGTGTGCTATGCCATGGGAGTGTGTCCATCACATGTTCTTGTGATAGATATAATCAACTAATGTAAGAAAATGCACTTGAGATGCATCTAAAAGGTATTCCAAGGTTCTCGTAACAAGATATGCAAAAGAAAGCAAAAGCGACACATGAAATAGTGAAAATAAGTAAAGAGACACTTGCAAAGGCAAGAGGAAACAAAAGTGACACATGTGAAAGAAAAAGTGGCACATGTGAAATCAAAAGCAAGAAAATGTAACAGATGAGAAACTTACCTAGAGAATGGCACACTTGCAACCAAGAGCGAGAGAATTCTCGTTTTTCTGCAAAAGTGCTCAAATATCATAAATGAAAGATGAATGTGAAATGAGCTTTAGGCTAGTCACTTTATATAGGGAGAGCAGACACGTAATTAGGGTTAGAGTTTATGAATGCACTCAGTGAACATAGGGAAACTGGGATTAAAGAGTGAGTCAACTACCGCAAAGAAGTATGACACCACTGACTTGAAGAAGTGCGCTCTCATTGTCAACAAGAAGTGCGCAATGATTGTCAACAAATAGTGCACAATCACTATCTCTGCGACTGCGCTATGTCTATAAATAAGAGGTGTGATTTTCTTGTATCACAATAGTTCCCTTTGACTATCAACAAGGAGTGCACTTTTCTAGGTGGCAAAGAATGTGCTCCACTATCTCCAAGAAGTGAAAAATGCATGTTTGGAAGAAGTGCACTATGAAGGTATCAAGAGCTGAGCATTTTAAAGAAAATAGTTTCAACACTTAGGTTTCCTAAGGGAAGAATTGAACACTTAAGAAACATGATTGATCATGAAATTAATTATTTGAATCAAAATATGAAAGGATCATAAGGGGGATCCAAAATTTGAAGGTAGGAAAATTTTTGGAGGGGTTTGTAGTAGCTACAACATCACCTTGAGCCAATCCAATGATGGTCAGGATCACATGGAGGCCACTATGTCATGGGTTGCATCACCTTGTGCTCCCATGCATTTTTGTTTTCTCTTACACTCCTAAGAATGAGGCCTTCCAGGCTTACGTGTCTTGGTGGGCCATTCCTTTGTGCTACTTACACCTTTCAATTGGTTTATGACTTCCACATTTACTCAATGACTCTCGCGCCACCACTACATATGTCCTCTTACAACTAGAAGTGGCAGTAGCACACCCAAGACCACTCTTTCCATGAAAATATGGTTTTGAGTGATATCAACCCTTCTTTAAGCATTTAATATGGCTACAATCCAAGAGATAGACTTTGGGATGGGATAATTCTTGTCATTTGTTACAACCATTTCCCATCTAAGCGGGCCTCGATGCGATCTTTCCGATTATGCAATATGTCTCCCACATGGTGGTTTACTCTCCCATTGACCAATGCAAGGGATCCAACTCACCCCAACTGCTTCCACTTTGATCGCTCCACTAGGTCATCCCGACTTCCCTTTTTTTCATTTCATTATGAACTCTCGGGGTTGAGACCGTTGTGACACTAAGCGGTCCTGCAATTAGGTTTAATGAATAAGGGTTATAATATTAGGTTTTATACCTTAACTCCATGTTATGAAACATTTATAAAGTGACCTCACTATGGATTAACTGTGGTGATTCTATAAGTGCTTGGATTTATGCCATAACTTAACCATAACCGTTAAGGCTATATGAGGCACACACTAGTGTTATCTATCTTGAGATTACAATAGGATTACTCTTCCTACATTCTCGATGACTAAAACACATAACATAGTCTAGGTACTTGTCCGTTTAGCCTCTCAGAGGTCTGTGATCCCTTTGAATCTTAATGGCTTTCAGAAATAGGTCAATATCATTCTAGATATCTATAGGTCTCTTTTGAGGGAAAGAAAAGAAGCATAATAAGACTTAAGAAAGAAACCATAAAGTATGCAGTGCCCAAAAAGATTACAAGGAGATCAACATTCCATGAATAAATAGAAAATCCCCTTCTTAGTTTGATTATAAGAATAAACCACACATTTAGGCACATGATTAACATTATGATAGGTGTACAGTCGTCACATCCAGGCTGATTTAATTTTCAAGCACAACCACACAAATGGTCATCAAATAAACATCACTATGGGCTTGAGCCACACAATGAACATCCAAATGCTTAGACCACATCTAATGGTATTAATTAGTGTAATAAATCCTCATGTAGATGGTTTAATTTTGGTATTTCTTGAATAAATAACTTTAGTGCAACAGTACAACAACAAAGCACACATTCATCATAATTTCACCATTCCAAACACAATGAACCATGAATTAGTCATACAATGAATATAGTACCAATTTAATATTTCAACATGAAATAAATAACTGGAAATACATTTGCAGACACATATTTGAAATCAATACTGGATTTGGAAACTAAGATTGGGACTACAACTCTCCACCCAACTGTAGACAATTGCAACCAAGCCTTACTTGCAACTGTCCCCTTCCAAAGCTTGAGGTGGGGTGCTTCTAAGAGCTTTCATTCAACCAACAAAACTGAAACAAAATGTCATAAGGCCATACTACCTTCATCCACCAACTAAACTCATGATAACTCAAATTGTTCAGGCATATCCATTGTCCTTCCAACATCTCATAATACAAAGAAATCCAACTCACTTTCAAGAGAAGGGAGTCCATTATAAGGAAGGTTCACCATTGGTTAAGCTATATATGGGTAAATCAATCACTACTCTATGTGGTTCATCTGTGAGTCAAGCACTAAGATTCAACCCTTGAGTGACTCTTAGTGGTTCATTAACCCTCACAAGAACCTCTACAAATGGTTTATTAGTGAGTCAAGCAACATAGATCCAACTTCAGAAAAGCTCCTTGTAGTTAATCAACCTTCATAAGAACCTAAGTGATTCTTCCTAGTCCAACAGGTTCGTCACACCACAAGATTCCAGTGGGTTCTTCAGCCTTACAGGAAATTCACATTATCTGAACAAGTCACTGTGGAAACCCCAGTTATTTTTCACTCATGCAATGTAATGTCAATATTTTCTTATAGAAAAATGGGCTAAGGAATGGGACACATATTCTAGAGGTTGGGAAGGTTACTTCTAGGGATATTTTTAAAGGTTCCTTACAACAAAAGAATGTAAGCTGGTATATGGTAGCTGTTGGATGTGAAAAGGGGAAAAATGTGAATTTTCTTATCAACTGTGCTTTTACAAAAATGGACAAGAAAAGACAGACAAAAATGAAAAAAAATATAAAAGAGGAGTTACTAGCTAGTATGGTATGCTAACCATTCACTATAACGAATTAAAATAACATTTAAAAACTTAAGAAAATACACGTAGGTGGCACAATTTCCATTGGTTGATAAGATCTATTGGTAGGGTAATTTTCTAAAGGATTCCCAAGGAAAAGACAACTCAAATTTTTCTAGGATAGTGTAGGAGGAGGCAAGAGAATATGTGTTATGAAACCAGCTCAAGAAAAGATAGAAAAGATAGATCAACGCCTTAGAATTCAGCCTCTTCGAGGGGGCAACCTCCTTTACATTACATAAATGAACAATTCTTCGATGATTCAAATGATAAAACCTCCTTTCTATATATAGGAGTTTAAGGAGTCACAATATAACCCAGCCGACCTAACAATAATAATATAAAGCCACAAAAATAACAATAGAGGGATTCTATGGGGCACAGTAATAACAATATGGGGACAATAGGGGCCCAACAATATTAATAAGGGGTATAACTACAATAGTAATGGGGTAGTCACTAGTATTATAGGGACCCAACAAATGCACTGTGCGGCCACCTGCTTCACTTCTTCAACCAACTACTCTGTCGCTAGTCCTGAACTGTCAACCTGAAGCTTCTATTGAGTCACTTGAAAAGTAGCAAGCTTACCTCCAATGGAGGTCATGATCGAATAATATTCATCCAACCAAGGCTTCAAACACACCTTCAGCACAGCCTCTTTGTGCTGTGCTGCATCTACTTGTTCCGTTATCGTTTTGGCCTCCTGCATCTTCACAAGTCTTTGTGTGAGGGTGACGATGCACGCTACTCCTTTTAACTCATCATAACGCTACTACATTTCTCATGCCTTTGTCTCCAGCCGGTGTACATTAGGATCTTCTTGTAGACTGGTCAGGACCTCGAAAGACTGTTCAAAAAGCCTTGTGTAGTCTTCTACTGCACTTTCTACTATCGCTATCACCTCTCTGACAGTGGTTATTCACTACTCCTTTGCTTCTGGTGGGCTTGAAGGCTAGGCCTTCAACTGCATATCTGCAATCTATAGGTTCAACTCTAGCTGAACCTTAGCCAACTCTGTGCGAGCGTCGTGCATCCTTGTATAAATTTTTCGAACGTGCACCTTTACCGGTTCTCCCTCAGGAATGGCCAACTCTTGGACCATTTGGCATTCTTCCTCCATGACCTAAACTATGTGGTTGTCTCAATCGATTACATCATTCACGGTGGTGATGGAAGAGTCTCGTTGTAGGGCCATATTCACATTATTGATCTTCTTCTTACTGATCACCTGCAAAGCACGTTGATTGTGGACCCTCAACTCCGCGATCACTCTATCCTATAGTAGGTGGAGCTCCTAGCCAGGAAGTGTTGCCAAGTTCAGCCCTACTCCCTTAAGGGCGCTAACAACGAGCCTGTCAGATTCATTTTCTATGGTCAATGCTCCATACGGCAGCACTATTGCCCGGGAATACTTCACAGGCAGCATCTCGATGGCTATTGAAGTACTCATGGTGAGGCTGGTGGACACCGCACTAGACTGTGATGCACGGATCTGTATCTCATGCAGACCTGTCTAGATGGCCCCCAATACTTGTTGTTATTATTTCTCAAACTACTATAGTACCTCCACAGTGACATCTTGCACTGTATCTCCAATGTCATTCAAATCTCCCTTAGTTAGGATGATTCGGTCCAGCGACGTCTTAGTGGCCTTGGATTTCTTCCACAACCCAACTTTTTCCTATCCTCTAAGATGCTTGATATGGTATGCCGCTATTTGTTTGTCCGCTTTGTGTTGCTTTGTTTTCTATTTGTTTCTTCCTCTGTTTTGGGTGAGGGCGACCTTGCACCTTTATCAAAGCTACACTCTGCTCCACCTGTCTGCTCTTCCGCATGCTATGCGGCATCGCGCTCTGCCTCAGCCTTGTTAACAGCCCCCTTCTTCCTCTTCTTAGCCAGATTCGCCATCTTGAGCTTAGCCTCCTCCTTTTTGCATTGTGTGGCAGACTTTCTCGATCCCACCGCTGAGTCTGAGGTAGTGCACCACTTTGTCGACTAGCAATCAAGAACTGCATCGATCGTGTCATTAGTTGCAAGTAAGGGAAGTCATGCCATTTCTACTCAGGGTCCTTTCGTGCCTTGATCGATATGCGCTAAAAGTCTACCTTGAATTCCACGTACTCCTGCAATTTGGCAAACACGGTATGTGACAATCATGGCTTGTGATTGATAGCCATGTGCATATTCAGTTCCATCAAGCTCCAAAAGATCTTGCTATCCTCGATGCTTTGAGTATCCTTGGTCTCCGACAACAAAGTGTAATTTGTTGCGTATGTCAGGTCTAGTGGGACCGAGGAGAATTGATTGTCTTCAGGCATCTCCCAAGCTACCAGCACAATGGACAGCAAGAGCCATGCATAGTGGAAGGTCTTGTTGAGCTCTTGTGCCTTGCAGTAATTTGCAAGGAACTCACAGCAGAGATAGTGCACCCAATTAAGATGAAATCCTTCTATGCATTGGGTCGCTAGAGTGACGATAGGTGTTAGCACTTCATTTGCACGACACTTCCGTGTAACTTTTCTTGCAAAAATTTGTGTGGCCACCTTGACCACAGGATCGCAAATACTTGATATGGCATAGCCTCATGGCTTCTACGAGGACCTACTCACCACCTTTTCCCCCAAATATCATGGCTAGATTTTCCCCTATATAGGGTAGTTGTGTGATCCTATGGATCAACCTATCGGTGAATGGTATCGGCTCCTCCAGCCACAGAAACCCATCATGCACCAAGCATAGCACCTGCTTGATGACCAATATTGGAATGGGTGTGTGATTGTAGTGTAGCACCCATAGCAGGTTGAGTAGACCTGCCTTGTCTACACCCCTGAGCCACTTCCATGATTCCAACTCAGTCATCCCTGTGTTTGAATGAACAATAAGATGCATTAGTTGTTCTATCACCAAGTGAGGGAACTTCTCAATGTCAACTAAGTCCCAATCTTCTGATTTCAATAGTGGAACCCACCCCAAGCGGATCCTTCAAAGACAATATCGTCTGGCAGTAGAGGTATGTGCAAGGCAACCTTGCTTTCGTCAATGTCCTTCAACAACTTGGTCTTACCCTTGCATGGAGGGATGTATTCGGGCAACTTAGTGATAGGTTCAAAACCCTCGACTTCAACATCCTCCATTTCCACCCCCAAATCCTCATCATCCATTAGGATGTCCTCAATCTCTTCCTCCTCCGACTCAAGTTAATAGTTTTTTCCTTTTCCTGTACGGTGGGCTTGTCCTTTTGTGGGTTTCTTCTAGGTGACATCCACACCAGTATCGCAGCCTAATTTCCCTTATCCTTCGCACTCTCCTTGGTCGGGATAGGATTCATTCTAGGCATGTGTGGTGACTTGGGGACTTCATTTAGTACCTTTGCAACCTCTGGAGAAGCTCCCTCTACCTCCATAACAACCTCTGGCACAGCCCCCTCCATTGTCACTACTTCGGCATCCATGGATTCTAATTCTGGGATAATGTCACAGGTGAAATTACGTTCAGACTCTGGAAATTGATCAAACGCTAGGAAATCAAGTAATTCTTCGAAAAATGAGTTGTTCATGCACGTCTGAGAGCTCATCAACTCAATGCTCAAAATTCCAAGTGTTTTTTGTTGGGTAGCCACATGTAATTTATAGGCTATTTTGAATTCAAATCCGACCGTTCCCCCCAAATTTGATTCATTAATGCCAGATTGGTGGCAGATTTTCAAGGATCCTACCCATAAATTTTGTCTTAAATGTTGTACGCCCGCTCCATTTGTCTGCATTCTTATCGTCAAATCATGAACAATGACGTTAACGGTCACTTTCCGGCTGACCTGCGTGATTTCTCCCTAGGTAGCACAGCTTTCTCTGCACTGTCGCAAACCCTATGACATCTCCTCATTCTGCAAAATCCTCCAATCGCACAGTTCCCCAACTCGGGCAGTGTAGTTTATAGTCCCATGCCTCCTTTTCACTGCCTAGAGTGCTAAAACTATATTACCTTCATATATTCACCTGGCTGGATCACCGATGTATGGCTTCAATTGGTTGCCATTCACTTTTCCTGGGAACGGATCTCCAGTCAATTTAACCAATTGAACTGCTCGACCATCGATAATCTTCTTAACGACATAGGGCCCTAGCTAATGCATCCTGAATCTCCTTGGGAATTTATCAAACATGATGTCATATAACAAAACCAGATCATTTACCTTAAAGGTGTGTAGTTCAATGTGCCAATCATGCCATGCTTTTTTGCGCTGCTTTTGGACCTGTTGGTGAAATCTAGCCAAAAATATTTCTTCCTCAAGCTCAGAAATTTTCGCAAGCCTCTCTTCCAAGGCTCTATGATCCATCATACCCGTGAGTGCCACTATGCACAGACTAGGCACAATGTATTCCGTGGGCATTACTGCTTCAACACCATATACAAGCCTAAAGGGTGTTTGCCCAGTCAACTTTTTGCACGTCATTTGATAGGCCCATAGTACTGCGAGTATACACAGGTCCCAATCATTTTGCTGAGCATTGCAAACCTTGGTCAACGCATTCTCTAGTACCTTATTGAATGATTCCAAATTCCCATTAGCCTGTGGGTGATAAGGTGTACTTTTCTGGTGATATATCTAAAATTCCTGCATCGGCACGCTAATCATTTCATTCAGAAAGTGCATATGATGATCACTCATCAAAATCTTTGGATACCCAAATCATGAAAGTACATACTCAAAGAGAAACTTTGTAGTGGTCATGTCTGTACAGTCCTTCATAGATTGTGCCTCTGCCTATCGAGTCAAATACTCAATCGCAATGATAATGTATTGCGCTCACATCTTCTTTCCTTGAGGATGAATGGGTCCCACAAAATATATCACTCATTTCTCGAAAATTTGTAATCTCATCTGTGGCTTTAGAGGCAGCTCATCTCTCCGGGATGGCCTGCCAGTCCTTTGACACATGTCGCGTGCCCTGCAGAAGGCTTTTGAATCCTGATGGAGGGTTGGCCACCACAACCCTGTGCAGTCGCCCTTCCTACGTAATTCCCTCTTATGGCACCCCCATGAGCATCCACAAGTATACTTCTCCTTTCAAACTCAATTACATATCATTGTAATACTTCATCAGACCCCATTTTGTACAAATGTCTGGCAATGACAGAAACGTTTGTCATGCGCACCACTAACTCCTTTTTCTGCTGGGTGGTGTAGCTTTCTGGGGCACTTCCTGTCAGGAGGAAGTGTATTATGTCTTCAAAGTGACCATCCCTGACACGCACTACAAAGAGCTACGCATCAGGAAATCCCTCCTGCAAATTAGTGGGCCCTTACCCTGTTTTGATATGCAACAGATGGTCTGGTCCCATGTTCAGTTTTCTAGGCTTCACAATAACTTCAAAATCATACTCCTTGAATAGTAACAACCACCCACAGGTTCTCCCCCCCAACACAAGCTTATTGACCAAGTATTTCAATGTAGAATGATCTGTATACATCTTAAAATGTCCACCCAGCAAATAGTGTCTAAAATTTTGGAGCATGTATACCATCGCTAATCCTTCGCGCTCAGACGTGGAATAGTTATTCTCATCCTTGGATAACCTCCTGCTTGTGAATGTTATAGGATGGTCCAATACACTATTATGCCATTTATATTGAAGAATGCGCCATCCATATTTTCGTGCACCGTTTTTGCTGCGTTCAAAGAATATATCCACAATTTATTGGAGGTCTATCTGGATGATTGGACTGTCTTCAGATTAGTTAAGCACCATATAGCAAGCTTACACTTAATGTTGGATACTTGCCAACAACACCAGATTGCGCTAAACCTTAAGAAGTGCACATTCCTCGTTCCCTTTGGAAACTTGTTGGGACATGTGGTCTGCAAACAAGGCCTAATGGTGGACCTTGCGAAGATTGTCGTTATTCTAAATTTGGAAGCACCGTGAAGTGTTAAACAGCTGCGCACTACCTTGGGACACACTGGATACTACAGAAATTTTATCAAGAGCTATCCTCAAATCACCACGCCAATGGAAAAACTATTGAAAATGGATGTTACATTTTGCTGGAATGGTGATTGCATGAAAAGTTTAGATGTTCTCAAGGGGAAATTCGCCTCCACTCCAATCTTGGTCTTCCCAAAATGGGATGTGGAGTTTCATTTCCATGTTGATGCGTCGAGTATCACGCTGGGAGCAGTGCTCACATAGGAGGGTGGGGAAGGCCTGGATCACCCTATCGAGTTTGCAAGTTGGACGTTGTCTAAAGCAGAGAAGAACTATTCCACCGCCGAGCGCGAGGGGTTGGCAATGGTGTATGCACTCCAAACATACCGACATTATTTGCTCAGACAACATTTCAAGATGTATACCGATCATTCGATGCTGAAATACCTAGTCAATAAGCCTGTGTTGGGGGGGCGCATATGCAAGTGGCTCTTATTGTTCTAGGAATATGATTTTGAGGTCGTATTAAAGCGGGACGACTGAACGTAGGACCAGATCATTTATCACGCATTGAGACAGGCGAGGAACCCACTAATCTAGAGGAAGGATTACCGGATGCACAGCTCTTTGCGGTGCGTGTCGCGGACGAGCACCTCAAAGATATAATCCATTTTTTGACAACAGGGACTGTGCTGAAGGAATACTCCATCCAACAAAAGAAGGAATTGGTGGTACGCGCGGCGGATTTTTCTGTCATCACAGGGCACCTATACAAAATGGGAAATGATGAGATATTGCGAAGATATGTACCTGAATTTGAATGAAGTTAGATCCTCGCGGAAGCACATGGGGGCACTGCTAGAGGACACTATGCAGGACAAGCAACTGCACAAAATATTATCTGCGCATGGTTGTGGTGGCCAACCCTACACCAGGATTCGAAAGTGCAATGTAAGGCCTGCGATATATGTCAAAGGACTGGAAAACCATCACGGAGAGACGAGATGCCATTAAATCCACAAATGACACTGCAATGATTCGAAAAATGGGCAATCAAATTTGTGGGACCAATCAAACCTCAAGGAAAGACAGGCCAATTTCCTACTCCACCAACTTCTTATTTCCTTGCGCAAATCTAATCAAATTAGATCTCCTAAACAATACGGAAGTCCCTATTTCCTTGCACAAATCCCAAGGAATTGATATCCTAATTACATGGAACGGCTGTACACTCAACTAGTATACAACTGATGTTACACTAGCTTTGTCTCCTCCACCTCATGTGAGCAATTCGAATTCCATGCATGCATGAGCTATTTTGTGTTGATTGATCAATTAACCAACAGATATTTGAGTTATATTATTGTCCCACTGCACAATTGACTCTATCAATAGTTAGAGGTCATTTAACTGAGTACAACTGAAAATAAATGAACTATATTTCTAAAATTTAACAATCACACATGGATGACTAAAATCCAAGCCCACTAACTCAAATTTACCAAGCTAACTTAATGACAAGATCCATGTCACCCTAGTTAACTGCATCCAATATGTCTTGTTGATGTGGAAATTTGATTTATTCAATTCGACTAAGGTTATGTTAATTTATGCAACTAGGGTCAAATTTCACCTTAGACAGCTTAGATGACATAGAAGATGTTGCATTGAATTCCTCTTTTTGAGAGGACCAAAATATAGCTAAATATCACCTCATTTGGACAAGCAAAAGTTTGTTTTTGAATTTATGAACACACTCATGTATATTGGATTAGGTCGGCCCTATACACATGTACAATTAGATAGGTCAACCTCACCATCAAATGGACCCTCATGGAATCCTATAAATAGAAAAGACATTAATCTCATTTGAACGCAATCATCAAGCATCTTCTCCACTCTTGTGTTGATTGGTTCGCGCAAGTTCATCGAAAGAAGTTCACTCAAGATCTGAAGTTTCTAGTCGAAGGCTCGCATGTGTCTAGGGTTTATTTTTTCTGGTTGTACACACGACTCTGGAAATATTCCACTGCACTCGCTCGCTCGCCATGTTTTATTGTGCGACTTGGAAGGCAAAGTCACTCACATGTCTTCCTGAAGGATGCGACTCAGGTCTGAGATCATATATGGGCAGATCTAACCATACTCACACAGACACATTGGCTAAGGGAGTGACTAGGTCATCATAGTCTCTCGCATGACAACTTGAAGGGAGAGATCGAGGCACTGTTGAAGAAAGTGCAACTAGGTTTGGTCCTCATAAATGTACTTTTTATATTTGTATTAATTCGAGAAAAAAGAAATTTTTTTTTATATTTATCAATGAGTTTCTTGCTCATTGAAGTAGGTCAAGAACATATTTAAGTGCTTCTAGGAAGTCAAAAGAGTCAATGTATTTATTGAAGACCCTTAAGGGCATGTTACAATATGTATAAACTTATGTAAGAGTCAAAGGAAATATCTCCAATCAAAAGTAAGTCCTCTCCATGCAATGACATCATCCAAGGAGAAAAAATGATAAAGAATCTCCATGTCAGCCTAAAGACATCAAGTCAGCCTCAAGTCGAGCTAAAGCAGGGACAGTCCTCTATATATAGAGATTGTCCACTCCCTCATAATGAAAACCAAGCATCTTTGAAATCAGCAAAGACAAGAAGCTGAGAAAAGAATGAAATAGGATGAAGATAAGGAACCTCTAGTGCAGTGAAGGAGAAGGAAGTCTAAGCGAAGATTGTAGGATTGTTTCTAGGGAAAAATAGAGTCACATGTGTGAGAAAAGGAGGGATTATTGTGGTCATAACAGGAGCAAGACAACAGTCTTATTTTTGGGTAACGGACCCCCCTGTAATGGTTTTGGGGCTAAAGCCCGCAATTTTGGGTAAAAGTATGGTAAAAGCTCCGTGAAGTGCATAGAGAGTGAAATGTAAGGGGTAAAGTCTAAGGGTAATCCACCCTAAAATATTATAGATCAATCTAGGATGTGTCAGCTTGCCCATGGTGTTGTGTGTGGAGCATGAATGTTCAGAGGTCTTTGTTTCAGCCAAATTTATACCCCAAGAAGTTTGTACACCCCTCCATGTGGGGGGGTGTGGGGGGGACTGTTATGCTCTTAACCTGCAAATGATACCCAAATATAGAATATGCGAAGAAAAGAGACCCAGAATACAGAATATGTGAAGAAAAGATACCCAGAACACATAATAGCAATGAATTTATTATTCAGAGAGTAATGTTCACTTGCCTCTTCGAGGGGGCAACCTCCAATAGAGCAGAGCTCGATTACAAAATAAGACACGATGCTCCTCACAGGGAATTTCTATCCTTTATATATGACTCCTACGTGCAATACCACGGGCCAATACAGTGTATTATTAATACCATCTATCTAATACTACGGCCCATTTGCAACTAACTGTGGTTCCGTTATTAATTGTGAATTAACCACTTACAATTATTAATATGGGCTTTATTGACTCTTGACTATGACATGGTCCCATTACATAGATAAGGGGGTTAGGGTGGGACCCTAACATGCCCACCCCCTTAAAACTAGCCTTGTCCTCAAGGCTGAAGTTGCGGAAACTGTTGCAGAATAGTGGCTGGTTCCCAAGTTGCATCTTCTAGAGAGGTTTCTTTCCATTTGACGAGGACTTCCTTAATCATGCGGTCACGCAGTTGCTTGACTCGTGTGTCGAGGACCTGTTCCGGTTGAAGCCAGATGGATCCTTCTTCGTCCAATTCCGGGAGACTAGTCGAATTTCTGCAATTGTTCCCAATCACTTTCTTGAGGCATGAGACATGAAAAACTGGATTGGTTTTGCAGTAGGTGGCAGGCCAACTTTAGGCCACTTCTCAAGTGTTGAAGTACTTGATAGGGTCCGTAGAATTTGGGAGAGAGTTTCTGACATCCCTTGTCTTTGAGTGATGTTTGCTTATATGGTTGGAGCCGTAAAAAGACCTAATCCCCTTCTTGAAAGTGGCACTCTGAGCGATGCTGGTCTACCTGTTGCTTCATGCGGTTCTGAGCTTGATGAAGATTTTCTCTAAGATGGGCGAGCATAGTTGCGCAGTGTTGTAGGAGTTGATCCACTGCTTGGACTTTTGAGCATCCCTTGAGATATGAAGTAGGTGAAGGCGGGAGTTGACCATATACTGCTTCATAAGGGGTCATTTTGGTGGTGGCATGATAGTTGGTATTATACCACCATTCTGCCAGAGGAAGCCACTGTACCCAAAGGTGTTGTTTTTCTGAAGTAAAACACCTAAGGTAGGTTTCTAGACATTTGTTGGTAGCTTCAATTTGACCATCTGTTTGCGGATGGTAGGAAGTACTGAGTTTTAGTTGAGTGCCCTGGATTCTGAAGAGTTCCTGCCAAAAATTGTTGGTGAAGATTGGGTCGCGATCGGACACAATAGAAATATGCATGCCATGCAATTTGAAGATCTGATCCATGAAAGTTTGAGCAACCAAGGTTGGTGTAAACGTGTGGGGAAGAGCGCAAAAATGAGCATAATTTGACAATCGGTCCACAACCACCATGATGACTGACTTGTTCCCTGATTTTGGAAGACCTGTAATGAAATCCATAGAAACTTCCATCCAAATTGATGCCGGAATGGGCAATGGTTGTAATGTGCCAGGTGTGTTGACGGTTTCCCCTTTGTGGCGTTGACAGACATCGCATTCAGTTACGAAGGTAAGGATGTCCTTCTTCATGCCTGTCCAGAAAAATGATCTTCTGGTGCGAGCATACGTCTTCTGAAAGCCCGAATATCCTACAATGGGAGATGAGTGCATTTCTGCCAAAATGCAACTTTTGAAGGTGGATGCTGGTGATATTACGACTTTGTCCTTGTAGCGAAGAATATCCTCCTGCCACGAGCAGCCCTTGTTGGAATTTGGATCTACCTGTAATTGAGAAATGAGTTGGGAGAGCCCTGGGTGTGAAAATCATTCTTTACGAGCTTCTTCAATCCATTCTGGAATGGGGAGGGAAATAGCTAGCAGGGTACTTTCCTCCTCAAATTGGCGAGATAATGCATATGCTACACTATTGTCTTTCCCTTTCTTGTAAATGATCACATAATCATATCCCATCATTTTGGCTAGCCATTTATTTTTTTGTGGGGAGGATAGGCGTTGCTCCAAAAAATATTTAAGACTATGATGATCTGTGTGGATTTGGAAATGTTGCCCCAATAAATAAGGTCGTCAGGTGTCGACTGCATGTAAGATGGCCATCATTTCCTTCTCGTATGTAGATTGGCCCTGATTCTTCCCATTGAGTTGCTGGCTTGTGAAGGCCAACGGTCGCCCTTCCAGCATTAAAACCGCGCCAATACCTGTCCCCGAAGCATCACATTCAATGACAAAAGATTTGGTGAAGTCAGGTAGTGCTAAAAATGGAGTGGAACACATGGCATTTTTTAGAGTTGTAAAGGCCTGTTGTGCTTCCTCATTCCAGACGAATGAATTTTTCTTTAGGCGTTGGGTGAGGGGCTTCGCTATGCGACCATAGTTGCAGAAAAATTTACGATAATAGCCTGTGAGACCCAAAAATCCTCGCAAACTCTTCAAGGTCTTCGATTGAGGCCATTCTTGCATTGCTTGGATCTTTTTGGGGTCCACCTTGACACCCTCATGCCCCACAATGTGGCCCAAATACTCTACCTTTGCCCTGCCAAATGAACACTTGGACATCTTGACAAATAATTTATGCTTGCGGAGCAGTTGCAAGAGTAGATCTACATGCTGAAGATGTGCGCCCCAAGTGCAACTATAGATGAGGATGTCATCGAAGAAGACAAGGACAAATTTCCTGAGATATGGTTTGAGAATGTGGTTCATAAGGCTCTGAAAAGTAGAGGGGGGCATTACAAAGACCAAATGGCATGACCAGGAATTCATAATGGCCTTCATGAGTTCTGAAAGCAGTCTTGGGGATGTCGACTTCCTTCATGCGAATTTGGTGGTAGCCTGAGCGAAGATCCAGCTTCGTGAAAAATTGAGCCCCATTAGTTCATCCAGCAAATCATCAACCACCGGGATGGGAAATTTATCTTTGACTGTCAACTTATTGAGGGCCTTGAAGTCAGGACACATCCGCCACTCCCTATCTTTCTTGAGCACCATGACCACTGGAAATGAATAAGGACTGATGCTGGGACAAATGACACAGGTTTCCAAAAGTTCCTTGATGATTTTTTCTATTTCATTCTTTTGGGTGAACGGGTATCTGTATGGGCGCACATTTGGGGGTTAGGCCCCTGGAACCAAGGTGATGCTATGATCATATTCCCCTCGCGAGGGTGGAAGCCCTTGAGGCTTGTCAAAGACCGGCAGATGGTTATTTAAAATCTGTTGCATCTCAGGATGAATTGGCGACGACTTGGTTTCGACTACCTGGATGGCATTAAATTGGGCTACAACTCCATGATTGCCCTTTTTTAACAATTTTTCCATTCTATGCGAGTTGATGATAGAGGGGGCTCCTGCCTGGAGTCCACGGAGGGTATGTGTGTGGTTGTTCTGCTTAAAACTCATATACAACTCCTGGAAATCCATTGTGATTGGCCCAAGAGTGCGGAGTCATTCAGCGCCGAGGACAATGTCGCAACCCCCCATGTGTATGGCAAACATGTGGGTTTTCAACTGATAATCCCCCATTTGAAGTTTGACATTTTCACAACGGCCTTCACATTTCATTGTGCCTCCATCCGCAATTTGAACTTGGAAGTTAGAAACTGCTCGTACAAAACAATGCACTGTTTCTGCGACTTTTTGATGGATGAAATTATGTGTATTTCCACTATCAATCAAGACTACGACTGGGCGATGTTTAATAAACCCTCTGATTTTGAGAGTTTGAGGGGAAGAAATCCCTGCCAAAGCATGCAACGAAATAACTGGTTCGTCAGAGACATTGTCCTGTTGGTTGTCTTCCTCTAGCGACTCATGTTCCTCCAGTGGTGGATCTTCTTCTGTTGAGCTGTAGTCAGTGGCATCAATTTGAAAAAATTTGGGCTCCTTGCATTTATGACCTGGGGAGTATTTTTCATCACAGTAGTAACATAGGCCTTGCTTTCTCCTTTCTGCCGTTTCCGCTGGTGACACCTTTTGGACCTTAAGTGTTTGAGTCGTGTTGTGAGCCTGTGGAGGGCGACCTTTAGCGGAGAAATTTGGGCGACTGTATTGGGCTGCTAATGCACGTTCCACGTTACGAGCTACCTTGCAAGCCTTCGTCCATGAGGGAGGGTGGTGCAGTAGGACTTGGGCTTTAATAGCTTCTTTAAGACCGCTGATAAAACATTCCGTGTAAAACGCATCTGAGAGACCCCAAGTACGAAAGGCTAAGGCTTCAAAAGTTGTAATATATTCCTCCACTGTGCCAGTCTGTCGGAGCTTAGTAAGATGACCCAAAAAAGAGGATTCCTGGTCAAAGCGGTCTTGAAGAGATTTTGTAAATTGGTTCCAAGTCCTAAAAGCTCCACTGAGACATTGATGCCATTCCCACCATTGCCACCTTTCATTGTCTAGGTACATGCTCCCCAACATACGCTGAGTCGCATCATCTAAGATGCGATTTAATTTGAAATACTGCTTCGTTTTCGCTATCCATGCCGATGGGTGAGAACCATCAAATTTATGCATATCTAACTTGGGAGGTCGCTGACTGGGTTGTGGGAGGGTGTGCCAGACGTGAGGAGAGTGGTTAGACTCACCTTCATGGTATCCATTGCCATTAGACTCCTCCTCGTGGGCTTGCTCCTTGTCCTTTGGGATTATTTGCTTGATCTGGATACATAATCCGTTAACCAGATTGTGGAGGGAGTTCATGGTTTCTTCAAGTTTGTCCATCCTTTCATTGGCCATGGCTTGAGCTCTAGTTGCTACCATACACCAACCTGATGAAAAATGGGGACCGCCAAATTTTTTTTTCACTAATAATTGAATGGTACCACCACGCTCAGCTCGTCGTTTTGATTCTGATGGGCTAGATCACCAATAAGTGCACCGGAAGATCTCAGACCCCACCCTTTTTTTTTTTTAATTGTTCTTCAGAAAACTCCTAACGAAGTTTTACTCCTTCCTGATCAATACTGCAGTTGTCAAATCCTCAAAATGTCAATGTGGCCAAAAGTCCTGTGAAAATTATACCCCGGTATAGGAACCCTTCTCCACAACTCCGACCTAGTGGATCTGAGAGATCTGAATGGCGGATCTGGCGGCGGGATAGACTGTTGCTGCGGATCTGCTGGATCTTAATAGATCTGAATGACTGATTTCTTCTGCGGCTGCACTCCTTTGCACCAACGGATCTGGAATAGATGATGTGTTATCCCCCAATAGAAAATGGAACTATGGTCTTGAGGAGTGTCAGGTGCTACAGATCGCGATATACATAAGGGTCTGGCAGTAGTACTCGACCCAATGTTTCAGGGCTCTAACTAAGGAGGATCGACAGTACCCTTAGCCGTACAACCCGACTACCCTATCGTACGGGCGAGTAATCTCTCCGAGTGCAGTTCTCGGTGCACTGTAGCCACAAGACGGCTGATGGTTTATCTATGGCGAGGTTTCAAGGGAGCCTAGGGGGCTTCCTATATACCCAGAGGGTACGTGGAAAATAGTCCGTGCGCGGTTCTGTCTAATGCGCTACTACTCGAAGGGGTACCCACAGGGGTTACAAGGGAGTCCAACAGACGTGACCACCTCTTGTATTTCCTCTGTGTATGTCTCCCAAAATCCGCAGGTTTATGCGCTAAACGACAGATCCCGTGGTTTAAAGACGCCGGAACACGTCTCGAGCCGATTTTTTTTTTGGCTAAGAAATGGAGATCCCACCGGCCCTGGAAAGTGCTCTGATACCACTTGTTATGCTCTTAACCTGCAAATGATACCCAAATATAGAATATGCGAAGAAAAGATACCCAGAACACAGAATAGCAATGATTTTATTATTCAGAGAGTAATGTTCACTTGCCTCTTCGAGGGGGCAACCTCCAATAGAGTAGAGCTCGATTACAAAATAAGACACGATGCTCCTCGCAGGGAGTCTCTATCCTTTATATATGACTCATACATGCAATACACGGGCCAATTACCGTGGTATTACTAATACCATCTATCTAATACTACGACCCATTTTGCAACTAACTGTGGTTCCGTTATTAATTGCGGATTAACCACTTACATTATTAATATGGGCTTTATTGACTCTTGACTATGACGTGGTCCCATTACATAGATAAGGGGGTTAGGGTGGGACCCTAACATATTATGTTGATGAATATATAAGATCATGATACTAAAAAAAGGATAGGACAATTGAAACATATATAGCATAATCTCATAGCCCATTAGTGGTTTAGGTCCTTTATTCCATAATGATAATCATCAGGATCATCACCATTATGCTGCCCTCTCCTCCCTCATCCATTTCTTTGCCAAGATCTAAGGATGATCCCTCAAGATGGTCACCATCATTTAGCACAGGTTCCTTGAGATCCAAGTTGGCTAATGCCAACTTAATGTTATCGTCACATTCCATTTCATTTAGTAAATATACCCCATGTCTTCATAATTCCCTTCAAGCAATCTTCCATCATCTTATATATAAGATGAAGGTTGGGGTGCATGTACACCAATGTATTTGCTCTAGAGGGCTCAAGTTTGTCCTTCAGAGTGTGCACATTCTCAAATGTGCAACAATTCCTCTCACAAGAAGAGGATGGATTAATGTGAGAGGGGAACCTCCTAGCTAACTACTAAAAAAATAGTGCATGCTAGCCCATGTGTTTCCCACCAATTGATAGGGTTTTTCAAGTCCCTTGTCTCTAATCACATCATAGACTTTGAATCTCCCAGTGTAAGTGGACAATTGTATGAAGCCCTCTACCTCATCAAATGTTTCTTGTTGAACATGATCCTTCTCCCCTGTGATTTTTTCTTTTATTTTTAATTTTTTTTTCCATGTGAGGTAATATGTGTGTAGGACTAGTGTTGGTCCACCACATGTAGGCCCAACATTAATCCACTCATCACTATAGTACTTGGGATATAATGAGTGAGCTAAGCAATGCAAATGTGTACCATTCTTCTCCTACTTGTTAACAAGAATATCTTATATGGTGGTAAACAAGATGTTTGTTAATGTCATACTTAGGAGACTCATTCTAAAAGATAATAACCTTCATAGGTTTGATCATGTATTGCTCGCCCCTTCATGAAAATCTCCTAAGATGGGCTGGTTTGTGTTTGCAAACTACAACAAAGAAATAATTGAGTATGTGATCTTAATTGTAAGATCTACCCTCTCCCACCAACCATCATCCAACATGTGTCCTTGATCTCTTTGGAAGCATTTATATACTGCTTTCTCTAAGAAGAACAATACTTCAAAATAACCATGGATCCAAGAGCGGTCTTGACCTCTTTCAACCTTTTAAGCTTGGTGAATTGGAAGACAAGTTGAGTATTTGCAATCTTTAATAGTCATAGATGTGAGTATGATTGTACTCTTTCTATTTATAGATAGTGAGGGCATTGGCACAATTTTGTACAAAATTCTACATGTGGTGTCAATCATCATTGGCTTGCTCATTCATCTCACATTTGAAGTAATAGATTGAAGTGCCAAATCCAAAGAATGACCAATGCAAGGTGTCAAAAAGATCTATTGATTTCCACAATTATCTTGGTAGCCTTGTGTTACACCCCATATTGTACAAGGTTCCACTTAATGATTTTCATTACATTGATGGAGATTTGTTGATGGTTCCTTGGAAGTCTTTGGCTTGAGGGAGTTTCACTTTTCCTTGGTTGGATGACTGTGCTTGTTGTTTGGTGGTCTTCTTACATGTGCTTTCCTTGTTGATCACACCTCGATTGCATATTTGCCAGTGTCTTGGAGCATGTCATCTCATTATGGTGTGATTGTGGCACTTGCTTATCTTAGAGGTACTACTCCTTTTATTATGGATGATGGGTTTAGCCCTTCAAGGGGTTAGATGATGGTGTTAGGAGGTAGATGTTTCATGATGTTGATGTTTCCTAGTGTATTGGTATGTTGTTGTATGATGTTGGTGTCACTAGGAGGGGATGTTCTATATTGTCCTCAAACATTGGATGTGTGATGAGGGACACGCTTGACGATTGGATGGGGTTAACACCTTTTTATGTATCCTTTTCTTGTGTTGTTTCTATAGTGGGATGATTATGTTGCCTTTGAGGGATTTTCCTAGGTGATATAACTTATTGATGTAACATGTGCTAGACATCACCTAGGGTGGAATGTGTTTCATGATGTTAGTACCTTTGTTAATATGTTACTTCCTAAGTTTGAGTTAGAAGGTGGGTTACTACATATGTTTTGGTGTTCTCTGACCTTTTTGAAAGGTTGGATGATGATTTTTTATGTAATAATTTCTTGGTGGTGGTTGACCTTAAGTTGGACTTTATGTTCCATGGTTATCACAGTGGTGTTTGCTAGGGAGAACATTTTTCCTTTGCATGGTACACCACTTTGTTAGAGTGCACCCTTCATTGGCATACAAGTTTAAGGTGATTTAATTAGTTGGCGACTATTTGGAGGGGGTTTGGTTTTATTTCATCAACAACTTTTGTGCACACATGTTGAGGTTGATTTAATTGTTCAATGCTTAAATTAATTCAATTATTCGGATCAAGGATAATAACTAGAGCACCCTACTTCATTGGCTTCCTTTTCACACTTAAAGGGGTTAGTTAGAGTTGGTTTAAGCTTTCAAGTGGTGTACCCCCCTTCTTGGGCACAATTATTGAGGCATGCATTATTTTATTGTTTCAGAAAGAACCACCTCATACCCCTTCAAAGATGAAGTTTATCCAGAAATATCATCCAGAAGAGCAGATTATTGGCAATAGAAATGAAGGGATGCAACCCTGAAGAAGGATGACCATTACACCAAAGAGAAACGTTAATGCTCTTTTATCTATGATAGAACCAAAAACATTTGCAAAAGCAAGTAAGGATCCTCATTGGGTAAAAGCCATGGAAGAAGAAATGTCCCAAATTGAGAGGAACAAGAAACGGGAGCTAGTACCTCGTCTAAAGGACAAAAAAATAATAGGAACCAAATGGGTGTTCAAAAATAAAATGAATGAGGAAGGACATGTTATTAGAAACAAAGCAAGGCTTGTCTGCAAAGGCTATTCACAAATTGAAGGAATTGACTTTGAAGAGACATTTGCACCAATAGCCCATATGGAAGCTATCAGGATGTTCTTGGCATTTGCTTGCTCAAAAGGATTCAAAATCTATCAAATGGATGTGAAATCAACATTTCTAAATGGGGAACTCAAGGAAGAAGTCTACATGGAGCAGCCAGAAGGGTTTGATCTAATAGAAGGAAAGGACTTAGTCTGTAAGTTGAAAAATGATTTATATGGGTTGAAACAAGCTCCTAGAGCTTGGTATGCAAATTTGGATCACTATCTACAACAACAAGGCTTCAAAAAGGGAGTGGCTGGAAGTAATCTATACATAAAGACAGATGAAGGTAAGTTACTAGTTACTCTTGTTTATGTCGATGATCTGATTTTTGCTAGTAATAATGATTAAATGAGCCATGATTTTTTCTCAAAACATGTCAAAAGAGTTTGAGATGTCAATGATAGGAGAGCTTTATCACTTCCTTGGACTTCAAGTATTTCAAACCACAGTAGGATTCTGTATATCTCAAACCAAATATCTAAAAGACATTCTCAAAAGATATGGAATGGAGCACTGTGCAACCATAAGCACACCTATCACCACAAAATGCAAATTGAGCAAAGATGATGACTCACCTCTAAAAGATGCAACTCATTATAGGTCAATAATTGGAGCCCTTCTATACTTAACAGCTACAAGACTAGACATAATGCAGGCAGTAGGAATGGTGGGAAGTGTTATGCTCCTATACCAATAGGTGTCATATTTCATGATTGATTTGTTGAGCTCTGTAATATGTTCATACCTTTTATTGTTGCAAAGGTTTTCCATATTTTCAAAAAAAAAAAAAAAATTAAAAAATGTAAAGAGGGTATACCCTAAAAAAGAAAAATCAAAGGGTGAAAAGAATAAAATGGTCAAAAAATGAGAAGAAATGAACCCCAATCAAAAAATAGACCAGGAAAGTGTGCAAGTCTAAATGCCACTACTTTTTCATGTTCTGTAATAAACAATTGTGTGCAGCTTGTCACTACTTATGCCACAATTCATGAATAGCCAAACAACTTAAGCTTGGCTAGTTCATATTTGAATTTCACGTTTTAGAGATAGTGAATAAATATCTGACCAAACAGTGTAAACTTGGCAGGTAAGTAAATAGGTAGAGTAAATAAAAAAGAGCTCAATAGTTTAATCTGAGCCCTTGGATGTAATAAGTGCAGACATAGGTTGGCTTGCCATGTAAAAGAAAAGAAGAATGATAAGGGTTTGCCAGTCTAAGTGCACCCAAACAAAGAAGAAAAATGTCAGGCTAAAATAGGTAGGGTAGGTAGATGGTGTTGCATAATCACTTGTGATGGATAATGTCTCTAAATGTGTTAATTTTTACTTTTATCACAAGTGCAAGATAGACATTATACTTGATGCAGCTCAAGCAAGACAAGGTCAAATAACTAACATCCATTCACATTTTTCCCTAAAGATTTCACTAATTCCCCCTTAAGTATTAAGGTCTTTGAAAATTAAAGGGGCTCAGAGCATTTCTCTGACTTTTGGAGGGACCGGACCCTCGGCTCAATAATTTAAAAAGCCTAAGTACTTAGAATCATCCATAAACTATACATTTGATTTCATAAAAACCTTTTCCTAAGTAAAATCCTATTTTACTCAGGAACAACGAACTATATCGCCTAAGAAACCCCTTCTTATCTTTAGCCTAAGTTTAACTATATATGTGAAATGTTTTAACTTGGTGCTTTTACACTTCATAGTCATATGAACTATTAACATATTTAATATATAACCCCCGCACCATATTACCATTTTCCCGTAATATGTAAATATACATAAAAAGACCTCAAAATGTTATATAACCCGCCCCGGTTGAATACAACCATAATCAGTGTTTAAAAAAGGATTAATGAGTTAATCTGTAATTCATTAAGAACCTTAATTCCCCACTGCACCAACGGAATTAATTAACCCTCTTGGTTAATTAATAATCTTCCTAACCATTCGCAGTCGGCCCGATATGATTGATTAGTTGTTAATTATATTAGGCCCGCATACATAAACTCCTGCCCTACTTCACTTCCCATCCATCGCACGATCGTTCCTCTATCATCCAAAGGTTGATTTCAATATTGCACCACACATGGTGACCGCGCTTTAACTCGCGATCACCAGGTAGTTTTCCGCCCGTACATCTGCCATGCGTCATCCATCCAATATGATCGCTCGCTCTCCACCTAAAACCGCTTAACTCCAAAAGCAGTGCGATCGCATATCGCTTACCACCCTCCACAAATGACAAAACATCATTTCTCTGCTTGCGTCATCTGCCCGATAAATCCAAAAATCCCGCCAACCCCAATTTTGTTAAATAAAATGAACAAAAGTCATTTTCACTGTTATACGCTGCGACTCGTGCTCCCATGCAAAATAACATCCAAGTCAACTGTTTGAGCTTTCAGACCACCACTTGCTAAGGAAACCTGCAGCGACGCAACCTAGAACCTGTTATCCTTCAGTCTTGGCACTGTTCACCTCCTTGATACAGGTATTTGTCCAATCTACACTGAAACCTTGTAATGTTGATTTTTCACTGAAAAATACTACAAGAAAGGGCCAAATTCAGTTCTAGTCCAGTCTGTGTTCACCATAGAAAGTCCTCAACCTGTTGTCTTGCCTATTTTCCCCCTTAATTCCATTTTTGAATCCACAAGAACCAAAGGTGGAAACCCCTATAGCCTTGAATGTAGCACCCATGAACGCTCCCCACAAAGACTTAGATTATCTACCTCTGGCTGATAATGGTTTCCAGATAAAAGACCTATCTCGTGATAAAAACCATCTTCAGGTTTTCTGCCAAGCCAGAGATAGTTATCTAAATAAGTCTGACATTTTTGGACTGTGAGATTCTAACCTTCCAATGTATTTCCTCCCCTCAGTCCATGTTTTCCCAGACATAATTCATCAATGTTGTGCTAATTATGATCTTAATCATAGCGCTGTTATGTCCCCAAGCCCTTTTTCCGATAACTGCTCAATCCATCAATGAATGGTTGCAATTCCACTCTAGTCAGCCCCTCACTCCTATTTCCATGGGGTACTTACTTGAAAAAGCATCTCAGTTGTCTCAATCAGAAGTAAGCCGTATTGGTCAAATTTTCATGTTACCAAAGCACCAGCCCAAAGGTCCACCTCCTTATTTGTAGACTTGCTTCACTGAAACTGGAAGACTCATTGTTGATATGATATCCCTGATTATGGGATTTAACTCTAGTGAATATGTTGATGATATCACCCCAGTGTTACTATCAATCTTTACTTCAGGACAACCCCCTGTTGTCAGATATGACTATGCCTCCTATATTGCCAACAAAATCCATGACCAATTCTTGAATTTGGAAAGAGAATGAGTTTTCAAATACACCTCTTTCATATACCATCTTATGTTATATTATCAGTCAGATAACTTTCATTTCCCTATCAAGAAACTTGACACCAAAGGAAATCCAAGGTTTGTTATCTTTTGGAGTCCAATCTTTCATAATACCAGTGAGTCCCCTTACACTTATAATGAGTTCATTTTCCTATTTGTACATTCAACAATCACTATGTTGACAGGAGTTTCCCCTCCTAGGATCAATGGTGACATGAAGAAGATTCTCTAGCTCTCTAAGCAGTACATGATAGGTGACCTGGTACCTATATAAAAATCACACAGAAATCAGGATGTATGGGTGTGAGCTTTGCCCTTTTAAGTTACCTAAGTATGTTCCCATGAGATTGTTTGTCTTGGAGATTTCAGGCAAATCATAAATGCATATTTAGTCCATTTTTGTGGTGCCAAGAAAAAAGCTCAACTAAAAATTAAGAACTAGCTAGGCCCTTTTGTCATCAACACTAGGGATGCATGGAAAGAAGCCGAAAAGATTTTAGAAGATCACCTTAGACTACAAAAGAGTTTTAGGTGGGTACCATATGACCCCAATAGTTTTATATGTGACAGAAGGATGAAGAACATGTTATCCCCATATATTCACCATAGGATCCCAGAAATTGAGCAGTTTGCAAACTTGGATGAATGGATAGAGGGGACCCTAGTAGAAGATGTTAGTGAATAGGTCAATATAGAAAATTCTATGAGAGATCTTGAGAAAACCCTTGACCTGGATTCTTTTGGGCAGGTACCATTCAAGTTGTCTCAAAAATCAGCAATTAGTCCATCCACCACTGGAACCTCTCAATAACCTCCACAGGAAGTCAACATACCAGCAACAGGAACATCCACTAGCTCACAAAGGCAAGAGCTAGAAAGACAACATAGTGCAGAAGTATCATCCCTCAGGCCACAAAGTAAAGAGGCCTTAGATATCAAGAAGACATTCACGGAAATAAAGGCCAGGAATGACCCAGTGAGGATTCAAATGTACAATCAATATTTAAAAATGGCCCCCACGAATAAGCAGAGACTAATGTCAGCGTTTGACATTAAAGAAGGCAAGATGATAATGAGTTACTTCAAGCCAAAGGTGCAACAACCTCAGTCAGCAACATATTACATCAGAACTAACTTAGAGGTCTTGGCCAATGATATTCATCCTATGGATCAAATTGAACTTCACAAGCACACTGGAGAAATGGTCTATTCCACATTGGCTGGTCAAGCAATGATGGCCCACAAGCTACAAAATTCCTTGGATAATATAACTGCCCAACTACACTTGGAGAAAACCTCCTCCCTGGCCAAGGATAACAGAATAAAATCATTAGAAGAAATTATCATTGGATTGGGACATGATCCCAAAGATGCTAAAGGTATAGAAGCACTGATCAAGAAGAAAGAAGAAGACATTGCTGCCCTGAGGAAACAGCTAAAGCTACCTCCTTCAAGGCATCTACAGACTGCTGAGGTTATAAAATAGAAATCTGAAGAAGAGATGATGGACCTACTCTTGAAACTCAATGAAAGATTGAATGACACATAGCAGGTGTTAGAAAATGCACTGGAGGACAAGCAAGGAAAGTCGACCTCTTAGCCTCCTGAAGTAATACCAATAGTCTCAATAGCAGTCCCCTCTACACTTGGGACAATGTTAGCCCCAAACATCCCAGCAGCCACAACAAAGGTGGTCACAGGTACAGTTACAGTAGGAGAAACACCAGGTAGCAGTGCCAATTTGAGTACAGAAGAGCTGATAAAGGTAATGGAAGACATGAGATCACAAGTTTCAGAATTAAAACAGGGAAAAGAACAGTTGGCTAAAATGGAAAGAGATTATGATCTCTCAAAAATAAATGTTGTAGAAAAAACAAGGGAGATTAGAGTATTAGAAAATAAAGTGAAATCGCTAGAAAAAGATCTCACTTTTGACAAGCCCTTGGCAGAGATCAAGAAAATCCTTTGGGCCAACATCACTCAATCTATAAATGATGTTTGGCCATCCATCCAAGTGATCTTTGAACAGATTGATCTAGTGAAAGCAGCACAGGGAGAAATTCAAAAGATAAGAGCTTTGCTAGGACAAATGCCAGGTGAAGCCAACCGGCTTATACACTTTTTGAATAACAAGACTAAGGAACAATTGGAAGAACTGGGCATAGCCGATAGGACAAATACTATATTAGAAATCAAAAGGGTGTTAACTAAAAGAACTTTGATGCAGAACTTAGTAGGAAGATGCTAGGATATGCAGGTGGAAATTAATTATTTTATGGAGAAGTTCACTATTTTGCAGAATAAAGGGCTACCAAGTCCTCTGGTGATTAATGACAGATTAGTGAAGCACATATATTATGTAGACAAATTGAATAAGTCTACTAGCAATCAAACTATTTCATCAACAAGTGCTTCAGGAATAAAAGCAATCCCCACTGGCCAAGTTCTCTAGGACAACTTAGAGAACTTATTCTATGTTGAACATGAAATAAAGCACTTGTTCCCAATCCGGCCTACCTTTTTCAGATATACAGAAACTGTTGAGACCTTGAGGAAACTTCAGAAACACAAATTTCCAGAGCAAAAATGGTGGGAATACATGTTGGAAATTTTGTAAATTTATCCTCAGTAATGTAAATTTTGGGCTATTTACTATAGTAGGATGAACAAAGATCAAACAGGTCGAAGTGTATCAGAACAGGTAAAGAGTATCAGTCAAAACAGGGTAGCCAGGACAGAGTTACTAAAGAAGACAATAACAAGCCAAATTATAGGGTCTGCCTCCAACACTCTCAGCAAGAATAGGAACAGCACAACATCAGTTTACCTTTCTCCTATCTTCGAGACTACTTGTCTCTATTTTCTTGTAACTTATTCATTACTCACCCTAGAATATATCTCACTTTGTTATGAGATATTTTTTGTAAACATTTTTGGATAAATATCCCTCAATTGGAGTATTGTGGGTGGATTCATATACATTGCTATAATATTGGTTATTTTGGAATAAAGTGCTGTTGGACCAACTTTTGTATGGCTTGTTGGACAAAGAATTAATGCTAGGGACTTTTCACAGATTTCTTGAATCAAACACTGGATCAATAAGTTCTCTATACCTTATGTTTTTAAAGTTTTCCTTGTCTATTTTATCATCTTGTTTCATATCTAAATGATAAACGAAAAATAATAATTCGAAATATGCTTAACTGCACTCTGTTTTCAATCGTTATTGTTCCTTATGTTTTCTTCTGAATTAGTATAAACAGTGAAATATTAATTGCTCTCGTTTTCTAGTTCTTTCATTTTGATTATTTATTAAATAATACTTAACTACTCTTTAGTAGTAATCATTCAAGTTCCCTTTTTAAATATGCTGAAGGATTCTTAGCTGCCCTTCACCTATTTTGAAACCATTCCATTTATTCCAAGTCTTTATTTGTTCCCTGTTCGACCATCTTGCCCCGTGGAACCGTCCTTTGTTAAGAAACTAAGTCCAGTTAAGCCATCTTCTTTGACTCCATGGCCCAATGGCCTAAACTAGTCAGTCCTACCCCTCTGTTATTGAATCTGACCACCCAACATCAAACAAAACTCCTAAACTTCATAACTAGCCTAATATCTTTCAAAACAAAGCTAAAAATTAAAGAGAGAGCCCTCTCTGGATACAGATTGGCTAGATTATGTATCTAAAAGATTGGTTTGTGGTTACCTCGGACCCCTTCCCCTTCTTACAACTTCTGGGAAAATCTGAGTGATAACATAGTGGCGACTCCTGATTTTGGTCTTTGGTACACAAAGAGCTCAACACTAACTGTAACTGCATACACCGACGCTGATTACGCTGTAAGTATAGATGATCGGAAAAGTACTACTAGAAATGCGTTCTTCCTAGGACACTGTTTAGTATCGTGGATCAGCAAAAAACAATCATCCATATCATTATCTATAGCCGAAGCCGAGTATATTGCTGCAGCAGATTGTTGTACTCAAATACTATGGATGAAGGAAGCTCTAAAAGATGTTGACATATGTATAGATCAACCGATTACCATCTATTGTGACAACACAAGTGCTATCAGTCTCAGCAAAAATCTAGTGATGCACTCAAGGACAAAACACATACCAATCAAGTATCATTTCCTCCGTGAGCAAGTAGCTGAAAAAAACATCGTCCTGGAATATATCAGTACTAAGGAGAAGATAACTGATATTTTCACAAAACCTCTTCCTTGAGAAGCATTCGAACATCTGCGTCAAAAGATGGGGGTTATCTCTTTATCATCACTCAAGTTCATTCATAAAGATGTAGCAGGATAGGGGGAGCAGTTTGACAAGGGGAGTCCATATGCATTCCTTTTCCATTGATGTCAAAGGGGGAGAGCAGAAGAATATTGCCATCAATAACAAAGGGGGAGATTGTTGGACACAGATTGTCATTCATGTCAATATGGAAATATTCGAGGAGAAAACGGAGCCAAGAGGAGCAGGCGGAGCTAAGAAGAGCCATCGGGAGCAGAATTCGTATATATATATATATATATATGTATATATATATTATATATATATATATAATTATTATTATATATATATATATATATATATATTATATATATATATATATATATATATATATTATATATATATATATTAATAATTATATATTATATATAGTATATATTGCATTGCAATTTTAAACAACATTCGGGAGCCATATATGCCAAAATAGAGCTATCGAAGCTCCAGAGGAGCCATAGATATATACCATACATATATGCCAAAGAAGAGAAGAAAATCGATGCAAACATAGCGGGAGCACATATCATATATATGCATGCTTTTACACTATCGGAACGAAAAAGGCATAGTTCATATAAGTATGCACAGAATACACTATTGGCGCGAAATCCCGATAAATATACTATGGTAAATACTCTATCAGAGGAGTAGAACTATCGCATATGCCAAGAGTAAGGTGCATAAATAGAGAAATATTATATTATATATATATATATAAACAAAGTTAAAACAATGGAGCAATAGATATATATATATTTATATATTATATTATATATATATTATATATATATAAACAACAGGAACATATAAACAAAGTTTAAAACAATGGAGCATATAAACAAAGTTAAAACAATGGAGCAATATATATATCGCAAAGTTCAAAAGGGTTGTCACCCCCGAAACCCTTTGATTACGATAATATATGCACGGACCCATGGGACCATTGCAATACATTGCAATTTAATATCGAGTCCGCTGCGTCGGGATTATGTATTGCAAGTGGTTAAGGCTCTGCCACATTAAAACCACCGATTACGATATACAATTGCGGACCCGATGGTGCTATTATATCGCGCCTATTGTAATATCGTGTCTGTCGCTATATCGCAAGCTGTAAAGCCTTGCCACATGAAAGCGCCGATAGCGATAAGGCTGCAGACCGGACGAGCATATTAACTATGGTTTAGTACCATATCGCATCTGGTCCATCGGAGCAGGGAAATCGGCCATCGGCCATTGGCTATGCAATAGGGCATGACTTATTAAAGACCTTTAGGAATGCACGATTGCCATTGCGATTGTGATGTGGCGTATGGTACCTCCCTGTCAATACAACCGCACCAATGAAATCCTTCGAAAAATATAGAAGTCGAGTGTATAGATATTATTATTGAAAAAGGCCTTCTCTGGTATAGTTTTGTTTTAATATGCAACACTCTCTTTGTATTTCAGCCGCTCTTCCTCTTGAATGTGTTCGTGGAGCATTGGGAAGCCAAAGAGATAGAGGAAGCAGAAAGCCGGGAAACCGAAGAGGCTAAGTGAGCGCTGTGGAAACTACAGCGGCTAAAGAGTGAGTGTTGAGATGGTGAATAAATATCTGACCAAACAGTGTAAACTTGGCATATAAGTAAATAGGTAGAGTAAATAAAAAGGAGCTCAATAGTTTAATCTGAGCCCTTGGATGTAATAAGTGTAGACTTAGGTAGACTTGCCATGTAAAATAAAAGAAGAATGATAAGGGTTTGCCAGTCTAAGTGCACCCAAATAAAGAAGAAAAAATTTCAGGCTAAAATAGGTAGGGTAGGTAGATGGTGTTGCAGAATCACTTGTGATGGATAATTTCTCTAAATGTGTTAATTTTTACTTTTATCACAAGTGCAAGGCAGACATTATAGTTCAAGCAAGACAAGGTCAAATAACTAACATCCATTCACATTTTTCCCTAAATATTTCACTAATTCCCCCTTAAGTATTAAGGTCTTTGAAAATTAAAGGGGCTCAGAGCATTTCTCCGACTTTTGGAGGGAACGGACCCTCGGCTCAATAATTTAAAAAGCGTAAGTACTTAGAATCATCCATAAAACATACATTTGATTTCATAAAATCCTTTTCCTAAGTAAAATCCTATTTTACTTAGGAACAATGAACTATATCGCCTAAGAAACCCCTTCTTATCTTTAGCCTATGTTTAACTATATATGTGAAATGTTTTAACTTGGTGCTTTTACACTTCATAGTCATATGAACTATTAACATATTTAATATATAACCCCTGCACCATATTACCCTTTTCCCGTAATATGTAAATATACATAAAAGACCCCAAAATGTTATATATCCCGCCCCGGTTAAATACAACCATAATCAGTGTTTAAAAGAGGATTAATGAGTTAATCCGTAATTCATTAAGAACCTTAATTCCCTGCTGCACCAATGGAATTAATTATCCCTCTAGGTTAATTAATAACCTTCCTAACCATTCACAGTCGGCCCGATATGATTGATTAGTTGTTAATTATATTGGGCCCGCATACATAAACTCCCACCCTACTTCAATTCCCATCCACCCCACGATCGTTCCTCTATCATCCAAAGGTTGATTTCAATATTGCGCCCCACTTGGTGATCGCGCTTTAACTCGCGATCACCAGGTGGTTTTCCGCCCGTACCTCTGCCACGCGTCGTCCATCTAATATGATCGCTCGCTCTCCGCCCAAAACCGCTTAACTCCAAAAGCGGTGCGATCGCGTACTGCTTACCACCCTCCACAAATGACAAAACGTCATTTCTCTGCTTGCGTCATCCGCCGGATAAATCCAAAAATCCCGCCAACCCCAATTTTGTTAAATAAAATGAACAAAAGTCATTTTCACTGTTATACGTTGCAACTCATGCTCCCATGCAAAATAACATCCAAGTCAACTGTTTGAGCTTTCAGACCACCACCTGCTAAGGAAACCTGCAGCGACGCAACCTAGAACCTGTTATCCTTCAGTCTTGGCACTGTTCACCTCCTTGATACAGGCATTTGTCCAATCTACACTGAAACCTTGTAATTTTGATTTTCCACTGAAAAATACTAGAAGAAAGGGCCAAATTCAGTTCTAGTCCAGTCTGTGTTCACCATAGAAAGTCCTCAACCTGTTGTCTTGCCTATTTTCCCCCTTAATTCCATTTTTGAGTCCACAAGAACCAAAGATGGAAACCCCTATAGCCCTGAATGTAGCACCCATGAACGCTCCCCCACAAAGCATATAAACAAAGTTAAAACAATGGAGCATATAAACAACAGAGCATATAAACAAAGTTAAAACAATGGAGCATATACACAAAGTTACAATGGAGCAATATATATATCGCAAAGTTCAAAAGGGTTGTCACCCCCGAAACCCTCCGATTACGATAATATATGCGCGGACCCATGGGACCATTGCAATACGTTGCAATTTAATATCGCGTCCGCTGCATCGGGATTATGTATTGCAAATGGTTAAGGCTCTGCCACATTAAAACCGCTGATTACGATATACAATTGTGGACCCGATGGTCCTATTATATCGCGCCTATTGTAATATCGCGTCCGTCGCTATATCACAAGCCATAAAGCCTTGCCACATGAAAGCGCCGATTACGATAAGGCTGCAGACCTGACGAGCATATTAACTATGGTTTAGAACCATATCGCATCCGATCCATCAGAGCAGGGGAATCAACCATTGGCCATTGGCTATGCAATAGGGCATGACTTATTAAAGACCTTCAGGAATGCACGATTGCCATTGCGATTGTGATGTGGCGTATGGGACCTCCCTATCAGTACAACCGCACCAATGAAATCCTTCGAAAAATATAGAAGTCGAGTGTATAGATATTATTATTGAAAAAGGCCTTCTCTGGTATAGTTTTGTTTTAATATGCAACACTCTCTTTGTATTTCAGCCGCTCTTCCTCTTGAATGTGTTCGTGGAGCATTGAGAAGCCAAAGAGATAGAGGAAGCAGAAAGCTGGGAAAACGAAGAGGCTAAGTGAGCGTTGTGGAAACTACAGCGGCTAAAGAGTGAGTGTTGAGATAGCCTGAAAAAAAGGCTAGTGGAAGGAAGCAAAAAAGCCAGTGGAAGGAAGCTGAAAAGCCAACAGAAGGAAGCCAAAGGTCAGGCGCATCAAACACATAAAAACAATAAAACAAGGTGAAGTGCAATTGCTGAATGCATAATCTATAAGAGAGGAAGTTGAAGGATATGCAAGAGGCAGGAGAGACAAGAGAAGGAGGAGAACTGGAGAAAGGCAGAAGCTCAATAGGGTTGGCTGCATAAAACTGCAGCAAAACAAGTTGATACCAAGTTTGGGTTGGAGCCCAAGAGGTTGGAGCCTCTAAACTAAACATGATTGAAATCCTTGTGAGTTGGTGCTCCTAAGTGTAGAACTATTGCAAGAAAAAGTTGGTGCTCTAGAGGTTGGAGCCTCACTAAAGTCCAAGTTAGAGCTTGGCAACTAATTGCAACCAGTTATATATATATTGTATTTATTTCATTGCACTGTTTTTGTGTTGATAAAAGCATTAATTCCAACTATCTGTTTTTGTGTTTCATATATATATGTGCTTTGGGTAACAACAAGAACAAAAAAAAAAAGAAACACTGATTCACCCCCCTTCTCAGTATTTCCAACATTCCGCACAAGTATTGCTCGACTCTCTACCTCACAAGCCCGCTATTATCCAAAACTTGGCAAATTTCCATTGCCTGCCAAACCCTTATTTCCTTGTGCAATTCCTAGGATGAATAGCTCATATTTAAAAGGAATTCATGCTTCCAAAACTGTCCAATCCTAATTGGGTTATCTTCCTGATTGCATGCATGATATTTACAATTCAGTAAATCATACAACTCATAGTACACTCTCGTTGCGTTCTAGTCTCAATTGGGTCTTTCTCAGAACTAACATGCATGAGTTTCTGATGAGTGAATCTTCAATTATCTGGAATAGCACTTGTGGATGCACCAATGCACTAACTGACTGCTAATCCTTTACTAGTTCAACAAACAATTAGAACTAGTTTAACTAACTATAATCTAGTAAACTGAGTTATCTAATTACAACTCAATCTAAATCTAAACTCATACTGGACCCCTAAAATTTACAGAGAAAACATACATGACTTCCAAAAGACTTCCAACTTGAAATTCCTAAGCTAATTAAGTTAATTAAACTTAATTAACTATTTACAAGTTTCTATGAGAATAGAATTCAATTTTAATTCACAGTTTAATTCAAGGACAAATTAAAATGGAATTTCTTGTTGCCATTTCTCAACAATATCATCATCAACATCAAGGAAGAAAAAAGGAGATGGATCATCCTATCAAGTAAGTATATTTATGTCCGCATCTAAATCTTTCAAAATGTCTTTTTGCAAGGAAAGTAATAAATTGGTTGGGGCTTCAAACTATCTTGTGTGGAAGAAAAGGGAAAATCTAAATCTCATTGAAAATGAGTTTATGGAACATGTTAAAGGATTTATTATTAAACCAAGAAAGGAATATGCTCAAGCTCTTTCCAAATATATGAAAGGGGAATTTATGGCTCAAAGGATTCTCATAGAAACCATTAGGGATGCCCTCATCCCATATCTATCCAAACTCAAAACTTCAAACGAAATCCATGACAAATAGGTAGAGTTGTATTCCATAAGCACTACTGGAGAAGTCATCCCATTAAGGCAAGAACTATACAAGATGAATATGTCAAGGGAATATGGAATAGCCTCATAATTTATGAGGATATCTAAGATCCAGGATTAACTACAAGATATGGGGGAAGTCATGTCTGATAGAGAAATGACTACAGTTGTACTAAATGCACTACCGAAGGAGTAGGGTAATTGTACTTCAAGTATTTATGGGAAGAAATAAGCTACTCCATTCCAGTATCTATGGTCACTCTGCATGATTGAAGAATCCATGCTAAAGAAAAAATATGATGTGGGATCAGGTGAGAAAATCAAGCATATGCTGCAATGCCAAAAAGAAGGAAAAAGTTGGAAAGTTTGGTCCTCAGAAAAAGAAGATGAACATGGCTAAAATATGGGTGTCAAGAATATGGACACTATAAAAGAGATTGTCCTAAGACCAAGAAGGACAATAACAAAGGAGGAAGAGGACAAGCCCATATCACCAAAGAAGTAGAGGAAGCTGAAAAGAAGAAGTCCAAGAAAGAGGAAGTAAGAGATCTCTATTACTGAGATAGTCTTCCTCACATAAGTTCTTTTCAAGTTCCTAAGTCTTTTGTTGTAAGATATGACTATCATGATTCACTAAGTAAAATAATAGGATGCATCAAGGCATAATAGAAGCATTGAAAGCAAGAGCCGGATACATCATCATAAAGAAGCATGAAGGATGGTTAGAGTCTACGAAGTCAAGGATATAGCTCTTGGGAATCTCATTGGAAACATAAGTTGCAAGGTAATCTAGTACAAGGTTCATCATACATCTGTCAAAAGGAAACATCTGCTGATGGGGATACTTTAGATCCTCAGGATTCTCTTATGGAATCTTCATTTAAAGATTCATCGATCATGAGGGGAAGCAAGTGTTTCATTAAGAATTCCAAACTTGTGGAATTCATGGGATGATGGTATAATGACATAAAAGAGGCAACATAATGGATTGAAGATTTTTCAATCAAGGGAGATGCTACGGGAAGTTTGAATGACCCAAAGGAAAATGAGGTATGTATACTTATATTCAATATTGAAGATTCATTTCATATGGTTGTAGGTGAGATGGATCAATTGTTATAGCTTCGATACCACTTGTTATAGATTTGATTAGAAAATATATGATAATGGAAATAAACCCAAAAAATAACAGGATCTGAATATAGAATTGCTTCACTTTATTAATCGAACCCTTAAGGTAGGGAAACACCATATATTCACTCCTTAAGGAAGGAGAACACTCCACAAGCCATATGCATGTTCATACAATATTCCTTGACATCTCTCAATGGGGAGTCTCTGGCCTCTATATAGGCCTTATACATACAATACCATGGGTCATTACCATGGTTCCCTCAATACCATCTATCTAATACCGTGGGCTTATTACATTATTGCTAACTACTTGTGGTCCCTTACATGATACATGTTAACCACCTTATTTATTACTATGGCCCATCCCATTATTACATTATTCCCTTGGGTACCTCCCTCTATACCCCATATTATCCCCCCTATGTATACAACATTCCACTTCCTAAGTATACTAGGTTTTGCTGGAACTTGCAATTTTTTTGCCAAATTGACATTTATAAGATTTTGCGTGCAACTAGGATTTATAGACACAATGATCTTCTCCTTTTGAATATATCCATGAACCTTTAATAAGCATATACCAGTAGAAAATAACTCCACATGTTTCTCATTATCTTGTTTTCTAGCATGAGACCATCGGTCTAAAAGGAATTTTTCAAATTCTTCATCGGGCAAGTTGGAACACTTCTTTTTGTTAAATAATTCCCACCATGTGGCCGCCTCATCTTTAAATTGTTCCGCTACCCAAAATTTCCAATGTTTTGCCCATAATGACTTTTTTTCTTTTATGTATTCTTCAATAGTAGGACCATTACCTTTTCCTGTAAAAGATAGAACTGCCATGAAGAGGGTTTTGAAAAAAATTCACTTACTTGGCGAAAATTTGAAATGGCCACAATTTAGTCAATATTGCTTAGAATCCCTTTTATAACCTGTTTTTGGAAATAGAACAACCATTCTAGATCTTCCCATGTGATAGAAATCCTGATCTAGGCATTGGAATTCCAGATTCACACTGCAACTATCCCGCAGTCACAAAAATTTCTGAAAAAAAGAGCTGATTTTAAATCAGCGATATCTCCCTCATCCGAACTCCGATTTCACTGTTTTTTTTTTTTTTTTTTAATTGGATATTTTTTCACAAAGAACCTAGATTTGCAATTAGATTCTGCAAATATTGCCCCAAAACATACATATCTGATCTGCAAACTCGCCACCCCGAAAAATATCTACAAGATAGCTGATTTTTAAATCAACAATATCTCCCTCATCCGGACTTTGATTCGGCCGATTTTTTTTTTTCAAATTGGGTATTTTTTCACAAAAAACTAATATCTACAATTAGATTCTGCAGATTTTGCACCAAAATATACATATATGATTTGCAAACTCGTCGCCCCGAAAAATGTCTGCAACACAGCTAATTTTTAAATCAACGATATCTCCCTCATCTGGACTCTAATTTGGCCGATTAATTTTTTTGAAATTGGATATTTTTTCGTCAACAACTCAGAAATGCAATTAAATTTGACAGATTTTATACCAGAACATACAGATCTAATCTGCAAACTCGCCACCCAAAAAATTCCTACAAAAAATAAAAAAAATACTCTGTTTTGCCCAAGAAAGTGCTCTGATACCACTTGTTATAGCTCCGATACCACTTGTTATAGATCTGATCAGAAAATAAATGATAATGGAAATAAACCCAAAAAATAACAAGATCTGAATATAGAATTTCTTCACTTTATTAATCAAACACTTAAGGTAGGGCAACACCATACATTCACTCCTTAAGGAAGGAGAACACTCCACAAGCCATATGCATGTTCATACAATATTCCTTGACATCTCTCAATGGGGAGTCTCTAGCTTCTATATAGGCCTTATACATACAATACCATGGGTCATTATCATGGTTCCCTCAATACCATCTATATAATACCATGGGGTTATTACATTATTGCTAACTACTTGTGGTCCCTTACATGATACAGGTTAACCACCTTATTTATTACTCTGGCCCATCCCATTATTACATTATTCCCTTAGGTACCTCCCTCTGTACCCCATAAGTATACTACATTCCACCCCCCTTAACATATTCCATCCCCGAAACATACAAAGAATACAAATAATAAGATCTACTCAAAAGAGTAGTCCATGCTTTGCCCAAGAAAGTGCTCTGATACCACTTGTTATAGCTCTGATACCACTTGTTATGTATCTGACCTGCAAATATATGAAAATACAAATATACCCAAGAAATAACAAGATCTAAATATATAAATGCTTCTCTTTATTGATCAAACCCTTAAGGTAGGGCAACACCATACATTCACTCCTTAAGGAAGGAGAACACTCCACAAGCCATATGCCTGTTCATACAATATTCCTTCACATCTCTTAATGGGGAGTCTCTAGCCTCTATATAGGCCTCATACATACAATACCATGGGTCATTACCATGGTTCCCTCAATACCATCTATCTCATACCATGGGCTTATTACATTATTGCTAACTACTTGTGGTCCCTTACATGATATTGGTTAACCACCTTATTTATTACTATGGCCTATCCCATTATTACATTATTCCCTTGGGTACCTCCCTCTGTACCCCATATTATCCCCCCAGGTATACTACATCAATTCTCTATTTTGAGATCATAATCAAAATGAAGGATCTCCTCCCTCGAAGGAATGCATGAATGCATGGGTCACAAATTCACTAGGCAAAATCAACATAATATGTCCTCATATGAAGTATGAGGTGGTTGACTGCAATTGATGAACTCTGATTGGAAGCTCCTGGGAATGAAATGTGTGAAGAAAGGAAGGAAGAGATCATCTGATATGCTACCATGGAAGAAGGCTATCAACATCCAAAGACCAAGAAGAATTGACTAGGATATCTCCATGAAAGATATGAAGACTCTGATGGAGTCTGAAAAAGAAATATACCCTTGAAAATATACATATCTTTGGGAGATGTTTCAATATGTATGTAGTATGTTGATGAAAACTAGAAGATGTCATGATGAAAGACCATAAAAAAGGTAATTTTGATTTTAATGTTCATTTATTTATTTTTTGAACAGATTTCTGGATGGGCTTATGCAGGGATGCCAAGGGAACATCTATGGATATATTCCACCACCAATTCCCATGTAGTAGGATGAAATATCCTTAAGGAGACATGGCATGAAGAAGGCAACATGGCATGAAAGAAGGCCATATATGGACTGATGGATCACTTTCTGATGATGACATAACTGACTCATGGATGAAGTTGATGGATGGTTTATGCCTTATGAAGAAGTTCCAAAACATGAAGACTCCTGAATAATGAAAATAAGTTCATGACATCGTGAGGATTTCTTCAAGTAGCTAGGATTCCCATCATCTCCACCCGAGGAGCTGCTATAGGTCCCTAACTAAGAGGGAGCCTAAAAAACAAGTTTCTTACTTGGTAGAAACTTGGAAGAAAAATTCATAAGCTAAGAGGGAGATTAGGTACATTCCTTTTGTAGGAATGAGTAAATTCCTTTATTGGAATAGATATGTCCTACCTAATTAAGAGGGAGAGATAGAAACATCATTCATGTCTTCACTTTGGAATACAAAATGGAGGATTGGGTCAAAATCTGGCATCCGATGCTCTTTGAGGATGTGTTAGGGCATCCAATATAAGAGTAGTCATAGATAATCGATATTATTTGAGGATTGGGAATCCAAGATAAGAATATTACTAATGGAACACAACTTGAGAACCCGGGTAGGGAATGTTCCAAGAGAGACAATTATGACGGTGTCTATACATCATTAGTCTCACCAACATTTTGCTCAAATCTCGTGGAGAGATAGATATGTTAGTAAAGTCCTTGCTATGTGACAATGCTGGTTGATATGATGTTAAACAGATGGGTTACCAATCCGACTCTTCTTATGATAAATTCTTTATATTGAGAATGACTAAGTACCATTATGAATATCTCCCTAGTTAAGAGGGAGTGTTGAAAAGTGTAACTAGGTTCGATCTTCATAATGACATGTGTAATTGTGATTTTATATAATTAATGAAAAGAAGAAAAATAAAATTATTAATGTAATACTTGTCTCATGGGTTTCATGAGCAAGGAATTTTATTTTTAGTGATGGCTCCCATTGTGAGCATTTAGGATTTGTCATCTAGTCATAAAAGTCAATTTGAGTCTATGTCATGTATGAAGGACCCTTCTTGGGCATGTTACATTTTGTACGAGTCATTAGATATGTATAAATAGCCCTCCAAGACAACCACAAACATCTCCATTCAAGTCGGCTTCAAAAGGAATAACAATATCTCTGCAAAGGACACGTCGACTCATCTTCATGTCAAGTCGGCTTATTATCATGGAAAACAAATATAAATAGGCTACTCGGCCTCATTTTAGAGCAATGATTTTCAGTCATATTATGAAGTCAATAAGTAGTGCGAATATCATTCAAAGGGTCAAGAAAGACAGTCCTATAGACAATGAAGTGAAGCAAAGGGAGAGTGAGGTCTATGGTATCAATTGGATCTGTTTTGGGACACACGTGCGAAGGAGGAGGAAGAATTTTGCTGCAGAAAGAGACGAGAGGAATTATAGTCCTCTTAGGTAGCCGAGTTGGAAGTAGGAAAAGTATAATAGGAAGTCGAGGCAAGATAGAAGGAGTCCCTATGCAAAGAAGGCCTAATTCTAGGAGGCCGAAACTAGTGAAGATTTGAAGTAGAAGGTAGCCAGAGTTCAAGGGAAGTCGAGAAGAAGGAAGAAGAAGAAGGTTGACTATCGTTGACTAAAAATATCATCAAGGAGGATTTTGTGTCTTGGTCTTGCAGTGGAAAATAGGTCAAGGGTATTGGTCTTGGTATTCGTTAATTGGAATCTCTATAAGAAGAATAATTTGTTTGAGTTTTCCTCTCAAGTGGGAGAGATTTTGGCCTTGACTGATAGCCTATATTCTGTGCCTCTTATCTCTTTATGCTTTTTGCATTGATATTTGTTTGATGAAAAAGAACACTAATAATATAAGTAAAGGAAGATCCGAATCTAAGAAAGTAAAAAACATTCACAAGCAATTACTAATAGAAGAGAAATCACTTGATATCGATGCCATAGATTTCTCAACAAGGTGATCATCTTTTTATTTGGTAATAAGAATATCTTTGGCATGGGATGCTATTATTGTTCTTGATTACCATTATAAAATAGATTTTGGTGGAAATAGTTTTAGGTTGGTTAAAGAATTTTTCTATGTTTCCTTGGCCACATAACCATAGGTATCACCAATTTCCACCAAATTTCCACGTGGCCAAATAATATGGATATCATTCACAAAGATATAACACTATTTCTTCTTTAAGGAGATATTGTCTAGGGTGTGATTCTAAAATTGCCCCTTGGATAAATTGGTTATCATACTAGATAAAGGGTAAACACTAGTTCCTCCAATTTGTTCATAATATTTGCCTCTAAAACTTAAGAAACATGGATTCATGTTGATTCCAAAGAAATTAGTGGTTTTAGTGTCCACAAGATTGGATATGATATCTAAAAATTCCTTTAACTAAGATTTTGATGAATGAGAAACCACATCAATGTTGACTTAGAGATCATGTTCATTAATATGGAAGGAATGGTTATTTTGTAAAGCTTCAACAAAGTAATTCATCCAAGTTCTTACCCTCCCCCTCAATCCCATGCCATCTACATCCATGTCCACATTCCATTCATCCAAGGGGTCATAAATACAAATAAAATTCTTGTAAAAGGAACATTAAAACCATTTTTATACCCCTTAAAACTATTGATTTTTCTACTAGGATGCAAAGTAGAAACTGATTTTTTGATTTGATAATTACTTCCTAATGATTTCTAGTCAATTTATCTTATGCCACTTATATCACTGAGTAGTCATACATACAAAATCTCAACAATAATGCAATGAAATTAATAAGGTCATAAAAAGATAGCCATGCACAATAAAGACAACAAATTTAATCTAGGAAAACCCAACCTTTGGAAAAACTCAACAACTTTTCTTCTAAGAGAATTTCTTCAACAATTTTTACAATTTCAAGAATATGCTAGAAATATGTGCCAAATCCAAGTCTATTCACCAGTCAAACCTGGTCAAAATTCTAGCTTAGTCAACATTGGTTAAGGCTTTAAAATAGTTAATTATGGTCAAATTTTCATCCTAGTCAACCTATCCCCTATGGTCAAATTCAGACCTATGATTGACCCCTACAGTCAACTCATACTTGTGGTTGAATTCCTACAATCATACCATGGTAACACAATCTCTCTCTACGTTCAAACTCGACCTGCTTCTATGGTCAAACTGTGACTTTTCCTACAGTCAAACTTGGATAGATTTTCGATCAAATAGAACCAAATTCTCGGTCAAACAGAGTAGGTCAAAACTTGGTTGAATGACAACTTCTTTGACTTGGTCAAACGTCAGATCTTCTTCTTGAATTCACACATGTGAATAGAAGAGAGAATGTGCTAATCTGAACTGGTTAAAAAGTGGAAGTCAACTTGTGTATTTATACTTGTTAAATGGAATTTGACCAAGGGTCACACCCTTTCATGGTGGGGCCAACTCGACCATTTGGGGCGTGCATGAAGCCCAAAAATAAAAATTTTAATTTTTCACTTTCATAATTTTCTTTGGCCAAATTAGGAGGCCTTTTGGTGTGCGAATACCTCCCGATGTTATAGAAACATCAACCTCCCTCTTAGCAAGGGAGGTATTCTCCTTAGATGCAACAAATTTCCCCTTTTGCTAAAATTTCTCCTTCCTTAAGAAAAGTGCACGAGCTTTTGATGTTGGTGAATCTATATAGATAACTCCATCCTGGAGTGGGAAATGTAACTCCTCATATGCAAATGAATATCAAGGGCTTTTGTCCAAAATCCTTTATGGCTCCTCAAGAAAATGTATCAATATCCTATGGTCAAAGTCTTTTATGACCTAGCCAAGTCCTTCTAGAAGCTAAGTCCTTTTGGCTTCTTAGTGGAGAATTTGCCTTTGGACCATTCAATTTTCTATTCAAAGTCCTTTATGACCTAGCCAAGTCCTTTGGCTTTATAGGTGAATTACATCTATCTCCTCTGGGAAACCTTGTCAAGTCCTTCTGGATTCTCGGGAGAAGATCTATATAATCCTATAATTTCCCTGGATCATTCACATTTAGTCAAAGTACTTTATGTCCCAACCAAGTCCTTCTGGCTTCTTAGGTGAGTGTATCCTATAACTTCCCTTGCAATTGCCTTGGGCCATTCACCTTTATGGTCAAAGTCCTTTATGACCTAGCCAAGTCCTTATGGCAGCTAAGTTCTTCTGGCTTCAAAGGTGAATGTATCCATCTCCCCTAGTCAATGTCCTTTATGACCTAGCCGAATTCCTTTATGGATTCAGGAAATGGCCTTCCTAATCCTACAAAGACCTCATCATTCCCTTCCATTGAGGAAGACATTCAACATCATACTAATCCTGTATTTGAAGTATGTCCACAATCTACTTATTCATGGATATGTATTGGAGCCCCACTGCTCCTCTCTACATCATGTCTCATATTAAGTGACCTTACCATGTCCTTCTAGCTCTTGAAGCCACACTGCTTCATGTCTTGTGATATAGGCTGCAATATACTTTGCTTGAATTCGTATATTCATGTAAGGAATCACTTCACCTCCTGAGACATAGCTCAAACCACATCCAACTGTACAACACTAGTACCACATGCTTTGCTTCCATCCACTGTACATGCCTCGTCTTAAACATACACTAGTTCAAGATGCTCACTGCAAAGAGAATATCTATCATGATGTTAACTAGGTACGTTATGATTCAATAAACTACTTGTATGCTGCGGGATTCACCAAATTGGAATATCCAATCCCAAGAAATAGTGTATTTTCCAAAATCCGTCATTTCAATCTTTGAGGTCAACTCCCTCAAACACTGAAGCAAGTCTTCCTATATCACGGAAGAAAATCCTCTTGCCACTGTTGTTCCCTCTATCACGTAAGCAATTCCTTATTCTACAATTGATCCCTCTTTCCTATAAGAGAGTCCTTTTGCCATGGTCTCCTCAAGGAAGGCACATTGCTCCTAAAGACTTTCTGTCTTTGAGAATCTTGACAATATCAACCCATGACATCCTCTTGGAAGGTCGCCCCTTCCATTCTGCCTCACTATCTACCCCTTCTAAAATAGAATATCTTCTAGTCATATGACATGATCTTGGATTTCCTAACAATCTGTACAATCCTCCCTCTCAAAAACCAATCACTCTTGCAGAGTCTATGCTCGAGTAAAGAACCTGACCATCTAGAAACTAGAGAAAAAATATCCTTGTACTCCCCTCTTGAAAAAAAATTGCTTTGTTCTTCCTAATGTTGCTATCTATTACTAGAATCATTTGCCTTGGAAACCTTTAAGATGTACCTGAAAATCTTCTTTAGGAGGTCATGGAAGAAACAATTATAACCAAGCAAAAATTTAAGGACAAGAGAATGACCAAGGAATAATAATCAAGGGAGAAAGAGATGAAGTACTTATATTTTTTTGAGAAACTGTTGAGGGTTGTAGGGAATTGTTAAATCCCTCTTAATCCTTGCCTCCTTGTATAAATTAACAAAGTCAATATGCAATCTCATCAAACTTGGATTCCTTATCTTCTTCTGAGGTGGATGCTCAACCTCGTCCTCAACATAAATTGTGAATTCATGTTGCTTTCCTTTCTAGCATGACTCATAAGAGATATGTTTTCTTCATCTTGCAGATTAGGTTGCATCCAACATTCCAAGTCTTTTTCTAGGTTTCCATCTCACAAAATATAGGATTTTCAACTTTTGTATCGAGTTGTCCTTTGCCTCCAATTCCCACTCAAATATCAACTCCTTTTGGTTAGTGTCAACTTGCTACCCACTTGGTAGACTCCTTGATCAATGTTTTAGGTCTTAGCTTATCCCTTCAATCCACACACTCAAATTCTCTAAAAAACTTCTGCCATATACAAATATGTTCTAGAAATATAAGGAATCAAGTAATGGTATCCTAGCACCAACACCATATCTTATCCAATACAATTATAACTTCAACATACAACACTAGCAACATATATAAGGCATCTTCTACACATACTTGACAAGGACCCTTACTCAACCATACAAGATATTTCCACAATAGTACAAGGTTCATGACAATACATGGCATCACTATACTAGGAGCTTAGATATTTACGGCTTCAAAACAACACTCTTCTTTTGAACACATACTTTGCAATATAATGCAACAACTCCAAAGGAAATATCCCCACACAAGTTTGCACAAAACTTTAATGCAACACAACACACTTCATGTTTCTAAATGATCTCGACACTTGTGTATGGATCACACTCAATGAAACCCCCTTAGCATGCCTTATCTTGCCTTAGGCTAGGCCTTACCAATGACAACACCTTTGCTTTTTCCTCTAGATAGCTTCTTAAACAAGCCTCAAAAGTATCCTTTTGAGCTGCCCAAACACATCTAAAATTGGTCTACCAACTAGTTAATTGCGACTTGATATGTTCTTCTTATATGACCTAAACATGTCTTATGAGTGCCCTTGTCTCTGCGGCTTGAAACCAACATAAAATTGACCCTACAAATTAACTTCTAACCTAACTCAGCCTCCACATAGATCTCAGTCTGGGAAAATCTTTGACCCATTGACAAAATAAACAAAAAATCAATCTTCTTGACTTTGGAAATGCTTTAGACATGGCCTCAGATCAGGCCCTTGTTTTCCTACGAAAACTTGGTTTAAGATTGGCCAAACAACGAGCCATAAACATATAAAAAGACAAAAATACACCCATAACAAAGTTATCTTGGGCTTTAAATTTTGATCTTGAACTTGCTCCATAAGTGAAGTCCATCTCATTCAGTGGCTGCTCTCTCAACCTCACTCTGAAACCATGTTGATTTTTCTATTAGGATGTATAATATAAACTATTTTTCTAATATGATAACTACTTCCTAATGATTTCTAGTCTATTTATCTTATGCCACTTATATCATTGTACCCAAAAAATCTCAACAATAATGCAATGATAATAGGCATACAATAAAGAGACAACCATGCACAATAGAGACAACAAAAATACCTTGGGGAAACCCAACCTTGGGAAAAACCCAACAACTTTTCTTTTGGGAGAAATTTGTTCTTCAACAATATTTACAATTCCAAAAATATTCTAAAAATATGTTCCAAAATCCAAGTCTATTCACTAGTCAAACCGAGTAAAAAATCTAGCTTAGTCAACATTGGTCAAGCTTTCAAAATAGTCAATTGTGGTCAACTTTTTGTCTTGGTTAACCTATCCCCTATGGTCAAATAGTCTCTCTTTGCAGTCAAAACTGACCTTTTTCTGTGGTCAAACTTGGACTTTTCTTGTGGTCAAACTTTAACAGATTCTCGATCAAATAGAGCCAAATTCTCAATCAAACATAGCAGGTCAAAACTCAATCAAATGGAAACTTCTTTGACTTGGTCAAACTTTAGTTCTTCTTCTTAACTTTGCACATGTGAATATAATAGAGAATGTGCTAATCTAAATTGGTCAAAAAATGGAAGTCAACTTGTATTTATACTTGTTAAATGTGTGATTTTGACCAAGGGTCACACCCTTTCACGGTGGGGCCAAATTGACCATTTGAGGCCTACATGAAGCCCAATAATACAAATTTTAATTTTTCATTTTCATAATTTCCTTGGTTGACATGGGAGGCTTTTTAGGATTCGGGAATACATCTAGATGCTACATAAAAATCAACAAAAACTCCTAGTAACATCTTTCACAGCATGAAAGACAAATTTTCCTTCTCATTGATCAAGGAGTACATGAGATTATGTGAACACATGGAGTATCATACATTGGTTAAACATGTTTATCCATAAAAATGGAACTCCAAAAGCATATAATCACAAATACCAACCAAAATCACACTACTAAAATTAACACCACCAAATATTCTATAATCACCAATACCAACCACACCAAACCTCGTATTTTCTTTAACCAAACTAAAATTCGATCTAGATCTCAACACCATTCTAGAAAACTAATAAAGTAAGTTATTGAAAAAAAAAAAAACACAAGATTAATTAAAAACATAGCATAAACTTAATAAATCTTAAAACTTATCATTCACAAACTTTGTAACTGCAAAAAAAACCCTCATAATTTTTAAATTTAACTTATCTTTATCCTTAAACCATCTCTCTTCCTCCTCTTTAGATTCTCATACTTTCCCTAAAAAAATCCTAATCCCACACCACACCACACCACACTACCCTCCCCACCCACACTAACCAATCCAAATTTCTACTAAGTGTATCTTACATTCCCATCATTACTGCTTTTCTCAGCATTACTCTCCTTACCTCTCTTCTCTTCCCCTCACACCCATATTTGTTTTTTGTTTTTAATTCTTCCATCCACTTCCCACCTCTTTTTATTTTTCCCACATAATCAATTAGCAATGCTTTGCTTCTACTTTTATATTTTTATATTATTCCATGACTTATATTTCATTTTTTTCTCGAATATATTTTAATCTCTTCCTTCCCTAACCCCGTAGAGCTACATCTTTACGTCTTCCTATGTCTAGTGGTCCCCTCTTCGTAATCCATCTTTCGTATTATTATATCCTTCCCATAATCCACACACCTTTTTATTACATCACTTTCTTCCCGTTCATTTGAGTCAACTTTATCTGTCCACTAAATCTTCATATTATCCCGTGAGTCAATTATTTAATTTAGATCAATGATTTATTTAATAATTTTACTAGGTTCTCTTGTCATTTTAACAGCTTTACTTTATGCTAGTTATTTATATATATTTTTAGTTTAGCTGGTTTCTCTAGCGTCACGATTCTTCCCTTTCTCTCTCTTATATATAATGCATTCCCTTATCGTATTTAATATTCATCTCTAAATTTTTATACTATTCTGATAATAGGTAAAGTGTTCATCTAAAATATTAAGCATAAAAATATCTCACACTTACAACCATTACAACCATAAAATATTAATAATGTTTCTAATAAATGAATATATTAAAATTAGAATGGGCTATATGAATATGTAGAATAATATAGAATATAGGATCTAATTGGCATTAGTAATGAAAAGGATGACACTAACATTCATAAAAAATGATTTCATGTTTGAGCCTTTTACCAATATTTGAATTTCACAATAATAAGAGTTTGGATTTGTTTTGATTCCATGTACAAGCTCTTGTATTTCATTTGATTCTATGTACAAGCTCTTGTATTTCATTAATAAGATACAGAAATCAAATTATACTAATGAATACATATTTACATATTTCATCTCATACTCCTACAATCTGTAAATGTTTGTTTACTACGAGCTTACTTTATAATATAGTTTATCATTTTGCCCATCTTATACCAATATGCCTAATTTCTATTAACAAGACAATTTTTGATATTGAGTTGCACATTAGGGCTTTATAAGTTTTCATATAATGATTTTCTCGTTGAAGATACATTTAAATAGATAATTACTAATATTGAATTGCAATGTTTAGGGCTTTATAAGTTCTCATCTAATGATTTTTTTTAGTTTAGTTATTATGGATCTTTTTTGACCTTGGCTAAGTGTTAAATTTTAGGTATGTCCTATGCTTAGAGCAATTTATTTCAATTTTCACAATTAGCTCAATATCTTTTCTAGATTAGCAATCACATCAACATTAAAGTAAACTGCAGATAGAACATAAACATAAATCGCAGAAGACAAGCTAATACAAGAGGACACAAGATGTGGTACTAGCCAGGGAAAAACCCCAATGTGGGGAAACCCTTGATCAATTCTTTTTATATGTTCTTCAATAGTTTAGCAAAGAGAGAGAGAGAGAGATAGTATGTTTACAACATAAGTCAACACTTTGACTTATCTAGATAAGAGCATAGATCATCTCTAAGAAGATGATGCATGAGATTAGTTGAAGACGCATTGCTTCAACTGATTCTCCAAGGTGACTCCTTCACCTATCGTTGAGTTGCATTTCGTTATCATGCTACACCTCACCGCGCTACACCATGCTGCACCCATCATCACTATGCTGCATCTCATCACGCTTCATTAATCACAACTATACCCATCAATGTACTGCATTATGTGCCATTGTTGCACCATGTTGCCATCCTGACCTATGTGTTGGTTGCACCTTGCTTGCTTTTTGTCCCTTGCTTGCTTGTTGTCCCTAGCATGCTTGTTGTCCTTAGCATGCTTGCTGTTGCATGTTAGTCGTCTCTTGCATGCTAGTTGTAACATTGCATGCTTGGTGTATTTTCTGCTAAGTACCATACAAATGTCCCAATGTTAGTTAGTTGTCCCTTGCATGCTGCTCTCCTTTGGAGATAGATGTTTCGAGTGTTTCGACAATTCCTGGTAGTTCTGGTAGTTCCAGCTATTTCCGGCAGTTCTAGGTGTTTCCGGCAGTTCTGGCAGTTCCAGTTGTTCTCCGCAGTTCTGGCAATCCTGACAGTTCTGGCCTTTTTGGCAGCTCCGACCGGATTTTCCGGCTTTTCCTGCAGTTCCATCTTTCTACCCTCTGGATCAGGGCAACGTTATTCCTTAGGATCTCTCCTCCTACTAAAACCCAAAGACAAGTAGAGAGAGGAAGAGATCCCAAGTGTGTGTTGAAATGACTTGAAGTCCACCTCTATTTATACTAAAACATTGAGCACATGTGGGGTTTATTTGGTTGCTAGCCGACCTTGACGAATTGTCTTATAACACAAATAAATTCATGGCTCCATGAATAATTATCGGGATCAGATGATCTTTAGATCAATCCTACACCTCTCGATGAGAGGGATCCTAGAAAAATATCAACTGCCATAAATAATATGACCCACATGGAGTTTGGCCCTAGTTGCCAATTTTAACACTAAGAATAGCCATACCAATGGCTTGGGAATTTATCATTCACACTTTTATTGTGGAAAAACATGAATGGGGAAGATATGCATAATAAATTATGTGAAAAAGTTTTATTTCACTGCCATTTCATACATTGCGAGAGCTCCTCTTTTAAATTTGTTTAATTTGTTGATCCATTAAACTTTATAATTACAAATCCCTAACGAAAACTTAAATGGTAATCATTCCTTGATTGGAATCAACACAATTACTAAGTTACCTACTTACTCTCATTATCTAATTTTCATGTTATTATTATTACATCCCCCATGACATGAAAATTGGAATTTAACCTCCAAGATGTATCTCTTATCACATCAAAACTTTTGCAAAGAAGGATTTTAAATGTTGAACAATGTGTTGTCATTAATTTCAAAGCCAAGGAGCATGATGCATATTAGGTTGTCATTAATGTTAGGTGGATGCTTGCCCAAGATCAAATAATAGAGGACCAAGTAGGAAAACAAGGTGTAAAGAAGAAAATAGGGCAAACCCCAATTTCGAATGAGAGGGGCGAAGCCAAAATTTGGTGCAAACTCCAAATTTTCTATAATCTGAGCAAGTCCAAAAACTAGATCTGAAAGGGCATCAAGATTGACAACCATAATGTATTGCAGGCCCCCCTTGAATGTGTGGAAGTTAATGAGGCATGCCATATTCATGTGTACAGGCCCTCACAAGGTCACTCATTTCCAAAGGTGTGTCATATATAAGTATCTAGATATCCTATCAAACAATAAAGTGATATTTTTTCGAATAACGTGGATTCCAGTTTCTTGCCCTAGATGGAAGGTGTACAAGTGGTGCCTAATCAACACACAAGTGGTAGAATGACACAAGGAAATTGGTAATGACACAGATGAAAGTTGGTATAATTAATGATGCAGCGGCCTTATTAAAGAGTGTGTTGTTTCATTGTTTGGATTTGATTTGCGCCAAGATCATATGGCTAGGGTCAACTTTGGGACCTTCAGAGTGTCCACCAATTAACCTAAAGGGGGGCGCTTTGATATGCCACCTAGGCAGTAAACTGTCAAGATGTGTGGCAATAAACTAGGCATATCCAGGGGCCCCTTGTATATTTTGGAAACCACCATTGACCCCCTTGTCATACTGCTGATGTGATGTAGTAGTGGGGCCCAACTAGTGTTAGGCCAATGTGACATAACCAAACCATCAATAGACATGTGGCATTCAAGTGGCATATAGAAGGATCCTTGACAACATACAATTGGCAACATGATCTAGAGATAGGTGGCAACATTAATGAGGTGGAAATGTTAGAGGTGGTGACACATGGCACTCAAATTTGGCCCTTTTGGATGACCAATTAGATAGTTTGTGGATGCAATATGGTGACAACATATCATGACACATGACAGTAAGGTGACTTGGTAGATGATGTGGTAAGCTTCCTAGAACTCTGGATTCAACTTGGAAATGTGTTTTAAAAAGTAATTTGGGTATCCAGGTATTTTCAAAGGATGCCTTCATTAAAAGACATGAGTTCTAGATTTATCGGAGCAAACCATGGTCATGGCACACAATCGAGGGTATTTGGTGGTTTATCCCTTGAGGCCAAAGGGTAATGAAATTTTAATGATTAGTTAAGTAATCTGGGTCTTCCAAATATTCGACCCTTTTGGTGTTTTTGATTTGGGGCGTCAATGTTGGTTAGGACCATGGTTTTAGCCCATGTTTTTGGAATTTATTAGAGCAAACCATGGCCATGGAATATAGTTGAGGGAATTTGGTGGTTTAGCCCTTGGGCCAAAGTATCATGAAATGTCAATAATTAGTTAAGTAGTCTAGGTCATCTTGATATCTGACCTTTTTGGTATTTTTGATTTGGGGTGCCATTGATGGTTACGACCATGGTTTTAGCCCATGGCTTTTGGGTGAATCATACATTAGCCCAAAAAGGGCTCGATGGTATTCTGTCGACCCTGATCATATTTTTATAATGTGTTGGACTTGGTCAAGTTGGCGTCGATCGATATTCGAATATGTTCTATAAATAACTCAAACCAGAAGAGTACAATGTGTGTGTGTGATTGAATGCGCATTTGATGAACTAAAAAGAAATAGATCAAAGGGGCTAAGGAAAAATATGTATTAAGATGAAGTTTGAGGAGGTTGTTTATAGCATAAGAAATCTATTTGTAAAAGAGGGTGCAAGTGTTACAATAACTGTGCTGTGACTAATGTAGAAATTCCCACTGTAGATCAACAGATTATGCAATATATTAAAGCAAAATACAAGATCTACTTCTACAAAAAAACTTGCAGAAGCTTAATCGATTTTGAGCAAGATCAAATAGAACACATAGAACTGAGAATGAGAAAGAAATCACACATGAACACAAAAGAATACTCTGGGGAAAGTCTCAGCTAAAATCCCCGATCTTTGTATTATCATACAAGTGGAAATATGTCTAGATTACACAAAGCATTAGCTCACAAGCTATCCTGCTCTCAGTACAATCCTACAATACAACTCACAGACTGAATAAACACAACATATGCCTTCCCTCAGCCCTCCAAGCCTCCTATTTCCTTGCGCAGTTTCTCTTGGGGTTCAATGCTACCACCTATGTGAATTGGCCTCACCACACACTCATCAAACTCCAAAGTAACTCCGCAATCTCCAAGGAATGGATTCCTTCTACATGTAAGAGATATCCTCCATGGAATATTCCTGCAACTCATAGTACACTGTGCCATCATCTGATCTCAACTGGGTCTCTGACTGAACTAACATGCATGAGTTATTTATGAGAGAATACTCAGTTATCTGAAGTGTAGCAGTTACATGCATGCACACATTAAATAACTAAACTCACAATTTGTTCAACAAACTGTTTGAACTAATCTAACTGGACTTAACTCAGATAACTGAGCTAACTAATTACAACTAAAAGTTTAACTCATCCTGATCTCCTTTAATCAAGGGATAACTTCCTCAATCAATGGAGAAACTGTTGCATGTCTTCACATACACTTCATGTTTGGTTTTCTACAACTAATTAACTCAAGATGAATTAATCAATTATTTTAAAAACAACTGCTAAGATCAAATTCGATTTTTAATTCTCAATTTTAGTTTAGGGACTAATTAAACTTGGAATGTATCCCGAAATGCTATTTATAGCAGTGCTATTTTTAGCACTTCTATTATTATCATTTCTTGTTGCTATTTTCAACACTCCCTCTCAACAAGAAAGGGATTATCAGTGACCCCAATCCTGTCTCTGTGGAACTTGAACTTGCATTTTGACAATGCCTTAGTCCAAATAACTGCATCCTGTTCCTCGGTCAAAACATAGAACAACAACATGATCCTCTTCACCACATAGTCTCGAAGATGATGGTACCAGATATTAATGTGCTTGGATCTGTCATGAAATATTGGATTCTCAGAGAGTTTGATACAACTCTGATTATCGTAGTAGATCACAGTTGGGTCCATCCTTTTACCAAACAATCCCAATAGAATTTTCCACATCCAAATGGCCTCACATGCTGCTTGATTGGCAGCCATGTATTCAGCCTCTACTAAGCTAAGTGCAACTGACCTCTATTTCCTGCTGTACTAGGAAACTGCAACTGAACCAAGGTTGAAGATTCCTCCAGAAGTGTTCTTCCGGTCTGATGGAATCCCTACCCAATTTGCATATGTGAAGCCCTAAAGCTTCACTCCCTCTGTCCGTCTATCCCAAAATCCATACTGAGATGTGTCTCTGAGGTATCTCAGCACATGCTTCACTACCTTCCAAAACAACTTGGTAGGCTGAACCATAGCTTGACTCAGTTGGTTCACCGCAAAGCATAAGTCTGGTTGTGTGTTCACTAGATACATTAGTGAACCCACAAGCTACCGATAAACAATAGAAACCACTACCTCACCTGAAGTAGCATCCTCATTCCTCCAGTTCCCAGCTAGAGGAGTCTGCATGGACTTGCACTTCTCCATGTGGAAGCACTTGATTATCCCATTGACATACTTGCCTTGAGACACAAATACTTCCCCATCTTCTACCACACTTCCATGCCTAGAATGTAGTGCATAAGACCCATTTATTTCATCTTGAACTCTCTTGCAAGGTCCTCCTTGCAAGACTTGATCAACTAACCATCACCTGTCAAAATCATATCATCAAAATAAAGAACAATTATCAATGGCTTACCTTCTACCATGATGTGGTAAAGGTTTTCATCTGCTTCACTCTTAGTGAAGCCCAACCCGTTGAAATAGCTATCGATCCTGGTGTACCAAGCACGAGGTGCTTGCTTCAGCCCATACAAAGCCCTCTTGAGTCAGCACACATGCGACTCATGATCGAAGGTCTCAAAACCTTCCGGCTGCTCAATGTACACCTCTTCCTCAATCTTCCCATTGAGGAACGTTGTCTTCACATCCATCTTATGGATCTTCTAACCCATCTGAGCTGATAGTGCCAACATCGATCTGATAGATGTGTACCTTGCTACAGGAGCAAAGGTCTCATCATAGTTGATCCCTTTGACTTGTAAAAAAACCACGAGCAAAAAGCCTTTCCTTATGTTTCTTAACATTGCCATCAACTGCCTGCTTTACCTTGTAAAGCCATCAAGAACTCACCATTGACTTGTCCTAAGGTCTTGGGACAACATCCCACACCTTGTTCCGAATGATAGAGTCGTACTCCTCTACCATAGCATCAACCCAGACTGGTTGCTGCACTGCTTCCTCGAATGAAGAAGGTTTGGTATCTACACACTCCCTAACCAGGGCCACGTAACCAGTGTATTGCTTGGGTGACCTCCTCTGTCTATGCTGAGAAGATGGCTATCCCACATTCTCTCGCGCATCAAACATCAACCTGTTAGCTTCTCTTGAGCATTTCCACCCATCTCTGGAAGACTCAGCATGAGTGGATGTCTCCACTCTCAGATCCTCTGCATGCGGCTACTCCACATCAATCTGAGGCTCCTCCTCCTTAGGAACTGAAAGTTCCTCCTCTACATGCAACTTGAGCTTCCTCTCAAGTGATACTCGCATGGATTTCTGCTCGTCGAACTTTAGATCTCTGCGTACCACTATCCTCTGACTGGTAGGCAGGAACGCCTGATAGTTGTGGGGTGTATCAGTGTACCCCACAAGTATCCCCAAATCAGTTGTTGGATCTATCTTCTTCCTGGAATATTTGGTCACATGGAAATAAAATAATGATCCAAAGATCTTGAAGTGACTCACATCTGGTTGCTTCCCAGAAAAGGCCTCCATAGGTGTCTTCATTCCTAGTATACAGTGCGTGCTTCTGTTCTGCAAGTATATTGCTATATTGCATGCCTCAGCCCACAAATGAAGTGGTAGGCTTTGGTCATGCAACATCGCTCGAGCTTCTCCCACAATTGATCTGTTCTTCCTTTTGGCCACCCCATTCTGCTGTGGGTTATGGGATGCCATCATCTCCCGTTAAATTCCTTCTGTTGTGCATAAGTCCTTAAACTGTTGCGAGACATACTCTTCATCATTGTCACTATGCAAGGCTTTTATTTTCTTTCCAGATTCTTTCTTTGTCAAGGCTTTAAACTCACAAAACCTCAAGAAGGTCTAATCCTTCTTTTGCATAAAGAAGATCCAACATCTACGAGAAAAATCATCAATAAAAATAACATAGTACCTTTGTTTAGCGGTGGAGGCTGTAGAGAATGGTCCACACACCTCGCTCCAGGATTGCTCCAACTTTATTGTCTTGATCCTGAAAGGAATATTTCACATACTTACCCAAGGTAAAACCTTTGCATGTATCCCTCTAGTCCAGTTTTCCCTTGGGAAGTCTAGTAGAAATCGTTGCATGATCTTCAAGGCCCCATGGTGCAAGTGGTCCAATCTTCTATGCCATAGCTCGCCAACATCTTGGCTTTGCACCACCTCTGCTTTGGAACTCAATGCAGCACATTCGTCTACCTCCAGCTTGTAGAGATTCTTTACTCGAATCCCAATCCTCTTGGTCCGTCCAGTGCTGATATGCCTCATGAATACCTTTCCTTTACTAAAGACTACATCATAGCCTTTGTCTTCTAGCATAGCGACAGACACAAGATTCTTCTTCAGACCTGGTACATACTTTACATGAGTTAGGGTGAGAGGAGCTCCATTCTCCCTCTGAAACACAACCGTACCTTCACCTGAAACATGGTACTTTCCATCATTACCCATCTCGATCCACATCTGGAGATCCTTCTCCTCCAAGGTACTGAAAATATTCTTGTCGCTAGACATGTGGAAAGTGGCTCCACTGTCCAGGTATCAACACATCCCACCATGGATGAAACCATGCATGCGATGAGAGAGAAATCCAATTCGAACTATGAGGCCAATGCCTCACCATATGATCCTTTCGAGGATCCCTTCTTGGATTTCTTTTGTGGACAATTCGTAGCATAAGGCCCACCTCATGACAATGAAAGCATCACACTTTCGATTTTTCAAACTTCTTCCCTCCATGGGAAGAATTGGATTTGGGATGGGATGCCTTCCCTTTCCCTTTCCTCGCCTTACTCGCTAAGGCTAGATTTTCTTCATCATCTTGCTTTGATGAAGATCCATCTCTGGTGCTTATCCTTATCTCCTCCTGCATCAGATTCGACCAAAGTCGTTCCTAATCTGGCAGTTTCTCTCTTCCATTTACTGAGCCTTGGTAGCTATGCCAGCTCTTAGGAAGACCGAGGAGAGTAAGACTCACCATGTCATCATTGGCTGTCGTGATCCCGACACTTCCAATCTCATCCTTGCAAGTGGTGAGCTTGTTCAGATATGTAGAGATCGTGTCGCCCTTTTCACACTTGATTTTCCGAAGCTTGTCTTTCAACGCTAGCTTCCTCTAATCACTACTGTTCTAATATAGATCTTTCAATGTTTTCCACATTGAAAATGGTGTCTCCTTCCCATGGAGACTCGAGACTATGTTGTCTCGAACTCCCTCCAGAAGGGTTCTCCTCGCTCTAGCCACACATTTCTTCCATTTCACCAATTCTGTAGCATTAGCTGTTGTCGGCTTGGGGACTTCTTGATCAATGAAGTCCTTTAGACCGTTGTCCTCTAATATTGCTTCCATGTGATCCTTCCAGGCTATATAATTCGAGCTTCCATCAAGGGCATACTCAAGTCTTAAACTGTTGAATGCCATTGGTGAAATTTGAGATGTGATAAGAATTCGAATTCTATAATTAGGAACTTGAAACTTGAAACTTCTCCCTTCTTTGTATACTGTTCTCTGCTTTGATCACCTTTGCTCCGATACCATGTAGAAATTCCCACTATAGATCAAGAGATTATGCAATATACTAAAGCAAAATACAAGATCTACTTCTACAACAAACTTGCAGAAGCTTAATCAATTTTGAGCAAGATCAAATAGAACACATATAACTGAGAATGAGAAAGAAATCACACATGAACACAGAAGAATACTCTGGGGAAAGCCTCAGCTAAAAATCCCGATCTCTGTATTATCATACAAGTGGAAATATGTCCGGATTACACAAAGCATTAGCTCACAAGCTATCCTGCTCTCAGTACAATCCTACAATACAACTCACAGACTGAATATACACAACATATGCCTTCCCTCAACCCTCCAAGCCTCCTATTTCCTTGCGCAGTTTCTCTTGGGGTCCAATGCTACCACCTATGTGAATTGGCCTCATCACACACTCATCAAAATCCAAAGTAACTGCGCAATATCCAAGGAATGAATTGCTTCTGCATGCAAGAGATATCATCCATAGAATATTCCTGCAACTAATAGTACACTGTCCCATCATCTGATCTCAACCAGGTCTCTGACTGAACTGACATGTGTGAGTTATTTATAAGAGAATATTAAGTTATCTAAAGTGCAACAGTTACATGCATGCATGCATTAACTAACTGAACTCATAATTTGTTCAACAAACTGTTTGAACTAATCTAACTAGACTTAACTTAGATAACTAAGCTAACTAATTACAACTCAAAGTACAACTCATCCTGATCTCCTTTAATCAAGGGATAACTTCCTCAATCAATGGAGAAACTGTTGCATGTCTTCACATAGAATTCATGTTTGATTTTCTATAACTAATTAACTCAAGGTGGTTTAATTAATTATTTTACAAATAGCTGCTAAGATCAAATTCAAATTTTAATTATTGATTTTAGTTTAGGGACTAACTAAAATTGGAATGTATCCCAAAATGCTATTTATAGCAGTGCTATTTTTAGCATTTCTTGTTGCTATTTTCAACAACTAGTAAAGAGAAGCAACATCTGAAGAACAAGGTGTGCCATGAATTCTGTAGTGTGAGGTATGTAATAATGCTATCTAAGGTGTACATGATGATAAAATTTTGTCTGTGTTATAAAAAGTGAGAAGTGTTATTGTTTGAAATTTACATCAACGAAGACCTGGATAAATAAGAAGTTGAATTAAGCCCATAATATTAAATTTGATTAATGTTGAATAGACCTGGTATGGAAGCCTAAGATGTGCAAAATATGCTGTGATGAAAACAGAAAAGTACTGACTACAGAAAAATGAAGAACAACATAATTATTTGGAATAAGTTTTTTAGTTTTCTCCCTTGGTTTCCATGTACATCTGGTGTTTTCATGTGGTGCTTGTATAATTGATGTTTATCTAGATTAAATTATTTTAAATTGATCAAATGACCATTATATTGATTCACCCCACCTCTTAGTATAATCATACGTTTCAACATTAAATACAATTACATATTTTTCTTTTGTTCAAACTCAAGACCACATATGGGTTCTCCATCCACCAAGACACTTAGGTTGCTAAACTTGATGTCCATAAGTTATCTAGCTACATGACCTTGGGACATGTATTGTCTTCAATAAACAATTGCATTGCTGTAATCCTTTATTAGATAAGGAACTAAGCCATTAGGATTTCATCATGTTTCCATCACTTATTTTAATGCCAAAGACAAAAAAAACACCTAAATCACCATCCATCTTAAATTACACCTACAATTTTCTTTGGTTTGAAAGCTATGCTCAAATATCTACCTTTCTAATCAACCAATTGAAACAAATGGTTATCATCAAAGTTTCATAATCACCATTACCCTCTTCTTTCAAATAACTAAATGTTATGGATTTATGATCACACTCATAAATCTCTATGCAACATGATTTGCATTACTTTATTCTTTCAAAAAGTTCTTATTTTAGTAAAAAAATGCATTTAAAAAAATAGAAAAACTATGTAGTTTATTTGTAATGTCTGGTTTTCATGGCCATAACCATTTATATTCCTCTGTAACATTAGCCACCTCAAAATTCCAGTACATGCATAACATCTCTTTCTTACTCCCACAAGCTTTTTATACTACAACATTACAATGGAAACACCCGTAAATTCTACAAAACTTTCCCAAAAACAATTCAAATTTTTTGCACATACATCAAATATGATTAAGATTCCCCTGAGGGGCCTAGGTCTGAATTTTCGCTATATATCACCTACTTATTGCAGTCTAGTCCAACTCCTTCTAACATCCTTCAGTTACAAAAACCTGCAAATTCGGTGCTAGAATTTGGTAGCCTGAAATCATCTTCTTCAGAGCTCCACATTACATCTTGATTCCTTGTCTTCAACAAAAATATTTCAGTCCCCATTCCAATGAGTCACCTCTCCATATGAGGCTACATCCATTCCAACTTGTAATCCACAACTTTGGACCTATCATCCCGCTCATTTTCCATAAATTCCAGCCTCCTATTGACCAACTCATACATGCCCATAAGAATTTTGAATAGTCTCTCTACAAACCTATTCCATTGCGCCATTTCATTCACATTATCCTGAATCTCCATGACTGCAATTTTCCAACTACTCGGTTGAGCAATCAAGCAAGGAGAGGCAAAGAAAGACACAATACTCCTCGACCCATCTAATTTAACAAATCCATCGCTCTCAGACAAAGTCTTTCCCTAAGAAAAAGCATTAATTCTACTCACAAGTGGTGCCTCAAAATATTTTCTCCTGCCATCATGTATGTCCTCACATAGAGAGGTCGCATGGGAACATAAATGCACTAGACCTTGTAGAGCTTCAAAATGATCCTCAACAGTGAAAGAGGAGGTTACTTCACATTTAAACCACACCACCCCCCAAAACATAATATCCAGATGTGATCACCTTCATGCATGTGATTCAATGTGTATGTGATGAGCCCATCACAAATTTGTCCTCTGACGTCCTCCATCCCTAAGTAGTCGAATTCCACCTAGAAAATGGAAGTTACTCTCTTTGGTTCTAGTACCATAAGGCTCGATCATATCGACATTCGTGATCTTCTCATTTAATTCTGATACATTCACAGGATTGGAGCCCTAACCTTCCTCCATACTGAAATTCAATTATACCATACTCAAGTTTGGAGCCAAGTTTCGTGATATTGTCCGATTCATCATTTGGGTTTCAAAGAATATGATAAAAGGACATTTCTTCAAATTTTAAGGATAGAAAGGCGATTCGGTGGACGGTTGAAGAAAACATTGGAAGTCTTGCAGATAGTGCCTTAGAAATTTGCCTTATTACAACCATTGCATCTCCAAGAACTGCTAATTTCTTGATTCCTTTTCCCATGGCTAAGTCTAAACCTTTCTAGAGAGTCCAAAATTCAGCTTGGTTGTTTGTTGCAATTCCTAAGTCCCAGGAAAAAATATACAACTTATGTTGTCCGGGGCTATAAATCACCCCTATCGTTCTTGCCACCCCCAAAAATTACATTTTTTTATTAATAATTCTCATATTTATTGGATTTTTTAAAATCTCAATTATAAGTTTGATATTAATAATCCTAAAATTATTGAGATATTACACTAATATTCTTGTTTTTCCTCGATGGGGGTGTTCTGTCGTGGATCGCTTGCCATAAATGAATTTCATCATTTTCCAGGAGGCATAGTTCACCAAATCACACTTACCAACAAGGTAATTTTAAGACACACATGTATCCCTCCCATGAAAAAACTGTTGGCAACCCTTGATAATCGAACCAGACCCTCTCATCACCCTCACATGGCACTTGTGTGGCATGTATATGCTCTTGGAAAAGGGGTTAAATGAGTTAGGGTCCTTCATATTAAATGCATATAACTCACACACTGTTTGTTCAATAGCCCCAATATCGTCTCTCTGATCATTCCTTATGTCTCAGTGTATATGGCTACCTCCTCCCATGTCGGTTTGGTCATGAAAACCAATTCACCTAACAGGAGAATTAACCTCATTAATGAAGTCATCATGCACATTCGTATCAGTTTTTTGAGCTCTGTTCTTACCTAGGACACTTGGTCACTTCCATTTTCATCCCATGGGTTTCTCCCCCTCCCTCGTATCAGACCTCTCATGCTAGTAGGTTGTTTTAAAATCCCTACATCATTTGCAGGGTGGTGGAACTCAAGAGAAATTGTTGTCAATAGAGTTGCAAATTGTTATATTCTGGAATGGGTATATACTACTGAATGGTGGTTGAAGCCATGGTTTGTGGCTCCCTTTCAAGGTCATATACCACCCTACCCACGTCTCTTTATTTTATATATACCCTATGGTTGTAATCCTTGTTGGTTACAATAGTGCTTGATCACCCAGGTTGGTAGACATTACTGTTGTCTTTGCCATCAGTTATATCATTGCTTGAGCTCTCAGAGCGACCATATTTTTTGTATCTATAGGCGTCATTCAAACCATTGCTTGAATATCCATGGTGGCCGTCCTTTTAAATGTTCTTTGTTTTTTTTACACAATATAGGGTCTGGCTTGTCCTTTAAGTTGGTGGCTGTATTTTCCCAGGCTTCCTTGCAAAGGTCAGACCCAACTGGAGTATCTTTCAATGACCTAATGCTTGTCTACAAGGTATGGCATCCGAGTACTTTTTTGATTTGGTTCTAGAAACAAGTCTAGTCACTCTCATCCTTCATACACTCATACAGTCATAAAATTTTGTCAATTGTGTGAAGTGGTGTCACAGAAACCATCCTCAATTCTCCAAAATCCTACCTTATCCACTTATTTGGTAGTCACATATTGGTTCAATGTCTGTTTAGATTTATACCCCCACTCGGACACTGATAGGGTCACTTCATGTGCGTTAGTCTTTGTAGTCAGTTATAGTGTTTGTAGGTTATATATGGTTCCGTGACAATGAATACCCACCAAGACGGGGTGAAATGACAGGTGCATCTTCCTCGAGACACAAAAGATTATTTGGCTGGGAATTCATGGAAAATTTCTTTGAGGCAACCCCTTTGGAAGTTAGGAAAGAAATTATGAAGATGGAAGCTATGGAATTTGGAGATCGTCAGTACTTCTCAAATTATGAGATAAGTTGGGGAAACCTCAAATGGGTACTAGATATTGGAAAATTTAGAAAAATAAGAATAATTTTTCTTCATTCCATCACTCACCATCACCAAATGGAGACATTTCTTAGCATGGTTATCTGTGATAAGCAGGTTGATAATTACAAACTCTTCGCAGTCCATAAATAAATTAAGCCCATCATGCGGGACATCAGATACAACCTGGATGATATAGTGGCAAGGTTGACTCGGGTTGAGCAATACATAGCTTCAGATTCTGATACTGAATCCAATGGACACGAGGAAGAAAATGCAATCATCAATACAATTCCTCTCAACACTATTAATGTCAATTATCCCTTACTGGAGAACAACTCACATGCTACTGGATCTCTAGGATCATCAATTATCATCCTTGACTAGTTTATGACTTACTCAGTTTTTTACTTTCCTATGTTGTGTTTAGTTTATGCTTCTGTCAATATGCTCAATTTTTTACTCTCCTATGTGGTGTCTAGTTTATGTTTGTGGTGTCAATATGTCCAGTTTAGTAATCTCCATTTTTATGTATATGGAGTGGGGAATTTTGTTCAATATGGTTCAATCAAAGTTTTGAAAACTATCAATTGTAATCTATTATGTAATCTCCTCAGTTATCAATAGAAATTCTTTGACATATTTACAAAAAAAAAGATATTCTTGTTTTTAAATTTATTTCTCAAAATTTGTGTTTTTTCCACCATTTACTTCTTGTACACTTTTTCATTAAACACAATTTATATTCAATTTTATACTTACAACTTTAAATAATATTTAAAGTGTCTTATGCTTTCTTAATCATTTTTTTTGTTTTTATTTTTTTAATAGTATTAGTTATTACTTTCTTCTCTTCCCAATTTATAATTTCACATAATTAAAAATAGAAATAAATATTAAATTTCTTTTTAATTACAATCAATATGTTTGGTTTTATATTGATATTATTATTGAGAAAAGTTTTATATTGATAATATTATTGAGAAAATATAAAAATATTATGCAGAAAAATTTATTATATCCAGAAAGACTCTACAATCTAATATGAGAGATGTTTTAATAGTAATTAAATCTACTCAAAATAATAAAACATATTGTTTACTCAATTAAAAAAAAATACTAAAATTAATAAATCGATTTAATTCAATTTGTTATATTGTTACTTTATTTTTATTAATAAATTAAATTAGTTTAAAAAATTCATAATATACATATCACATTAAAATAAAGTTAAATAATAATGTTTCATATTCATAATTATGAATTTTAAAACACATATAATTAATAAAATATAAAAATTTAATATAATTATATATTATTATGATAAAGATTCCTCTTATTTATATTAAAATATTATTCATATTATTAACCATTTATTTTAAATCGTATTAAATTTCATTTTCAAATATATACAAACTTAATACTTAAATATTTTTTTCCTTATATAAATCACATTAAAATTTAAATTAAAAAATAAAAAAAAATTAAATTAAAAAATAATAAAACTATTAGGAAAAAATACCAAACATATATTTAATTATATGTGTTATTATGGTTTTAATAAAATAAAAAATAAGAATATTTCTTGTTAAATTTATATTAATGTAAATGACATCATTAATAATCAATATAAAATTATCTTAATTTCGAAACTATCAAATAAATAAAGTAATAAACTAGCAATTGTCCCAAAAGGTACAAAAATAGGCCGATAGGATTATTAAATTGGAATTGTTGAATTTTTCTAGAAGAGATGTTGGTTCAAGCGTAAAGGATGAGCAATTTGGGATGGCTAAAGGCTTTCTAATTGTCTTTTATTATAGTAAAATTTGATAATTCATTAGTTTTACTTTCAAAAGCTTGAAGGAATTTGAAGATCATGTATAGAATTGCTTTGTGAGATTTGATCCCAAAATCACTGATTTGTAAATATATACTCAATGAAATGTTAATTGGTTGAAACCCTACACAAATGTTTGATATAAGCAAATAAGTTGGAAATTTCTCCAGAAAATTATTTGGTCATCACTGTAAGCATGCATAAGCTTTGACATACTCTATTAGATTCTCTACCATGCATTAGAGTGATATCGCATACCTTCAAACACATCATTATTGATTAAAATTCTCGTCCTTGAATTTAAGGTAATTTATCTTTATGTTTCATAACATTTTTGGTTATGAATTTGATTTCAATTTACAACATTCAAAAGAAGCTTATTTTCCTGAAATAAAGGATAAGATTTCAGGATTAAATCTCTATAATCACTCTGCACTCGGCCAGAGCAATCTATAGAAAATAGTTTCAAGTAGATGGTTACAACTTATAAACCCTCGAGTTCGGTCAGTTAAACATCTTTGAAGGTTTTGGGGCTTATATTTGATCAACTTTAAATTAATTTGGAGTAATTCTATCGTAGCTTATAAGCTTGCATGCTGTAAGGTGCTACACATTTTTACCTCTTACAAACCTACCAGGCATGCAGATCAACACAAAGATACTTTAACAATACTTTAACAATCTTATAAAAACATAATAGTACATGAATTATTTGACTTCAAAACTACACATTTGACTATTCTCCCATATCATACAGAAAGAGATATATCCAAGATTAAGCTAATATCAAAAACATTGTTTTCAATTCAAATGCATATGTTCCAGGAAACCCAATTGTGGCATCACACAAATGAATCCGACATAAAAGACTACAACTAGATTACTCGTTTAAAATCATGAATAAAATCTTGAAACATTTTAAGAACAAATTATTCACAAAATTCATCATTTAAATATACAACAATCGAGACACACTCACTGCATGTCCCTAGCTTTCCCACCATGGTAAATACCCAACAGAATTGAGGATTCAGGGAAATTATTCACATATTTATCCAAGAAAACGTTTTCTGGCCGATTAAAAATAGTTGGTAAGTATATCTCTCTTTTGAACTCTGGCACTTCCATGGATTTCAATGTCCAAAATGGGGACACGAGTTATTAGAAATATGGTCCATGGGGAAGTATGACAACAAAAATTCAAGAGAGATGGCTACTCAAAAGAGAGCACAAAATCTTCAAGAAAGCCAAGAGGATTTCATGGATTGTCGGAAAGGCTTGGCAGGAAAGCGTTACTCTATATAGATTGTGGTGTAATCAGGCAGAAAGAATACGAGTTCAGTTCTTTAATGACTACTGAAGGAGTGCACGAGGTTGCCTTTAATACTGTAAGTTTCATGAGAAAACCTGCACTGGTATTATGCTGGCTCGAGAGGAAGTTTCAATCCTTCTTTGGAGACACTAAGAACTCCAGAACCTGGATGGGCAAGAATGTTCACCCATGTGGCTGTCAAAGAGCAAGCTCAAGATACAACCTAAAGCAACTCGTATATGCATACAATAAACAATGAACACATTAGAAAGAAAACACGCTTTTGTTCATATTTTCCTTTACGCATATATTTTTTTCCTTCATCAAAAGCTTTCTTTCAGAGAAAGAGAGCCTAAACTGTCAAAGCCAAACCGACAACACAACTTGAGCCTCTACAGAATTGCATGATCAATTTTTAGAAGAGATTGACAAGATAAATGAAGAGCTCATCTTGCTTAGAAACCTATCTTGAAGATGCAAACATACAATGGAGCCAATTTCCAATGACACGGAGAAATTTAGAGATTTGTAAAGAAAAGTGGCAGTCGTTCTTCTAAAGATTTATGAGTCGTCTTCAAGTTCGCCTTAACAATCTTCACATCAGTTAACCAATGGAAATCAATAAACATTTGCTCTGCATTTCCAGGCTAGAGAGCATGAGTTCTCAACTAAATATTCAACGAAATCATCCCAAATCTGAAACAAGGAAGAATATGAAGATAAACGCTTTAAGGTTCCTACATTTAACAGTTCATTTGCAACCTTTAGCTAAGAAAAATTGTGTAGTAGAAAAATTCAAAAGGATGAACATAAATTTCAAAACTACTTTTAATCATTCGGCTTCCAATTGAATTCGACACTGAGGACTCTGGAGATTTGTATGGAGAGGCGACAGTCGTTATTCTGAAGATTTATGCATCGTCTTCCTCTGGTTGAAAGATTCTAGGAGGGAAACCGTCCCAAATCTGAAACAAGGAAGAATATGAAGATAAACGCTTTAAGGTTCCTACATTTAACAGTTCATTTACAACCTTCAACTAAGAAAAATCGCGTAGTAGAAAAATTCAAAAGGATGAACAGAATTTCAAAACTGCTTTTAATCGTTTGGCTTCCAATTGAATTTGACACTGAGAACTTTGGAGATCTGTATGGAGAGGCGATAATCGTTATTCTGAAGATTTATGTGTCGTCTTCCTCTGGTTGAAAGATTCTAGGAGGGAAGATACATTGAGGATATACACAAAATGGGAGGGACGACTAGAGATTCAATGAACTTGGACCTCATTCCATTTAGATACATCGCATACGGAATGAATCTTGGGCTTCACGATCTTTTCAATCATCGCAGTGCATGTTCAGGAGTTGGAGCATGTCGTGTCATCATTTTTCCTCATCTGGAGATCCGAGCATTGTGCCATAAACTCCACGAGCTCTCTCGGAATCTCGCCGCACAGATGTCAAGTGGAGAGTAAAAGTGTTGATGATTGTTGATGCATAAAAAGGCCTATCGGCCTAAATATTTTACAATATAATTTGTTTTTACCAAATTTTACATTAAAAAATAAATTTATGTCTTAAAAATTTAATCTCTTTTAAACAATTAAATAAATTTATATTAACTAATTTATAATTTATAAAGTTTTTTTATTCATATTTCTTTTTCTAAGTATACTTTTTTTCATTTCCACTTAGATATCACTATCTAATAAACACATTTAAACATGATAAATAAATATAGAAAATACTATCTACAAAGATTTATTGTAATTTGGATTCATTTTATACATTATGAAATTTCCTTGTATTCATATTGTGAAGTCTAGAATTAAACTTATATACAAAGATTTATTGTAATTTGGATTCATTTTATACATTATGTAATTTCCTTGTATTCATATTGTGAAGTCTAGAACTAAACCTAGTCTAGAGTCTCTTTCCAAAATTCTTAATTCCCCCTTGTCCAAATCTCTCAGAAAAAGTCCTCACCTACCTATTTTGGATGTTATTTTATAGGGATTGAGTTTTCTCTAAAATAAAACCCACCTTCTTATGGTCCAATCAGCCTCGACCTTATCCAAAAATACTTATACAATATTAATTGAGCTGGTTACCCCTTTTCTTTTAATTAAATATATTAGTGAAAAGGATATTCTACATACAGTCCAATTGACTTTGACCTTATCCAACATATTTATATAATATTACATGAGTCAATTTCCTTTTCTTTTAATTAAATATATTAACGAGAATGGTCTTCTAGAGTTCTTCAAACATATAT